>VTPC01006755.1:0-33197 GCA_011009095.1 Ignelater luminosus | reverse complement strand
GGTGTCACTGATAAGCCTCTAGATATCGATGAGCAGGAAACTGCAAGTACATCTGAAACCTCTTATACAGAGTTATCTACCACACAGTCAAAAAAATTGTCAGAGGAGAACCACTTCAATCCTGATCGACCATCAACTTCGGGTCAAAATAGCAATAACAGCATCAATAATACTAGAGGCCCTAGTTTAGAATAGCTTTGTCCTAAAACAGACATGTCAAAAAAAGAAGAAAGGGAAATCAAAACCTATTGTTTATACAGATAGTGCTGAATTTTCAAAAAGACAAAAACAAAAAATGATAGAGCAAATAGTTCATCCAGTAATTCTGATGTTTCTTTGGATGAAGTTAACTCTTGTAGTAGTAATAATTTAGACCTAGAAGAATTGCAAAAAATGTCTAACGAGGAGTTTGAAATTGGAAATTTCGTTTTAGGCAAGTTTTTCACAAAATCATTACTTATACATTATGTAGGACGGGTGGAAGCAATAAATGACCCGCTGTTAACCATAAAATTCATGAGAAGAAAGGGCAGCAGTCAAACATTTGTATTTCCAAATGTGAAAGATATCATGGATATAGATCCTTCAGATATTGTTGCCAAACTTCATGCACCATCTCAAACTGGGACAGCAAGAACTGCGTCAATATTTACTTTCAACTATAACTTAAACAGCTTAACTGTAAAATAACAACATTTTGTAAAATAAATGTTAAAAACACATGACTTAGTTATAGTAGGGGATTGTAATTCATATACTTTAAGTTGGTAGGGACTAGTCTCCCTAGTGACAACCTTCACGATGGGCGTGAAGTAGAGGGAGGTGTCAACATGTAAAACGTTGATAATCGTTCATGAACATTTTCAAGATCAATGGTATTGATGTATATTGTTTTTGTAGTTTGTGCATGAATTGAATAATAAAACTAGTAGTGATATTTCAGAAGTGGGATATATACGAATTTTGTGAAGAATTACCGTAATCGGCGATCTGTAGGTGTGTTGGCGGTTTTGTTTTCTTTCGCGGTAGTGTGTGCGAAGTACGTCCTAGGTGATCGAATTTGTGGCGGTTTACAAGGCAGTTTTGAGTGTGATCGAACACTGAAGGGCGGTGTTATAGCCAGAGTGATTTTCGATGCAGAAAAACAGAGTGCAGGAGACCGACAACGTGAATGGACCTAGTGAATTTGATAGAAGCGAGGAAGTCCGAGGGACTGAAGGTACTGAAAATTTAAATATGATGAAGCTGATAACTGATATGATGAAGACAATGGAAAATAATATAATTTCCACAGAGAGAATGGTTTTAGAAGTTATTAAAACTAAAAATGATACAGAGAAATTCCACATAATGCCAGATTTGTCTTAAAGCATTGAAAATTATGATGATGAAATAGAGAAAGGACCGACAGCTGCTAAAGTTTGGCTTGAAAAACTGGTGTCTTCAGCAACGTTACACTCGTGGCCACCAGAATTCATTTTAGAGTCTGCTAAAACCCATCTTATAGGTGCTGCAAAAAGCTGGTACAACTCAAATATTCCCGAATTAAATACATGGGAAAATCTTAAGGACAGATTCGAAAAGACTTTTTGTATGGAAGCTAGTCTCACTGATAAGTGGAACAGAATGGTAAAAAGAATTCAAAGGAGTGGTGAGTCACTTTCTATTTATTTCCATGACAAATATGGATTGTGTAAAGCATTAAATTTGAATTTCCCGGAGACAAAAGAACATGTTTTGGTTGGCTTAACTAATAAGTACATTGTACAAGGATTACTAGCTGAAAATCATGAAGATGCAGATCAGTTATTGCACGATACCGTATAGTGGAATTCACTCGAGTCAATGAAAATGTAATGAGAACTACTAGGAAAGAAACTACAGAAATGAAAATCAAAGGAGGGAAAGGTGTACTATCAAAAGCAGAGAGAACCTGTTATAAGTGTGGAGAGAAAGGGCATTACAAATCAGAATGCAAAAACAAAGAAGTGAAGGTATGTTTTCTGTGTAAATGTAAGGACCATTTGGCAAAACACTGCCCGAACAAGCAGAAAACTGGTACTGTAATGACGGTTAACAAGATCCAAAGACAAGAAGTAGTGAGAGAAGATTCGGAATCAGAGATGCTAGAAGATGATGTGAAAATTGTAAAAGTCAAAGAAGTGGCATCGAAGATTGAAAATCTGTACCGACCAGTGATGGTAAATGGTGTATCATTAAATGGTATGGTGGATAATGGGAGCTCAATGTGCATCATAAAAGAAAGTGTTGTTAGACATGAAAAGTGGTCAATAAGATTAGATAAAGTGAAACTTTATGGTTATGGATGTGGTGGTAATCCCGTAAAGTGTATTGGAGTACTGGAAGCATCAGTAGAAATAGACTTAGTGAAACTAGAAAAAGTTATGTTGTGTGTAGTCCCAGATCATGTGCAGACTGTGGATGTTATTATAGGTCGAACATTCACTGAGGACCCCACAATTGCTTATTATCGAGTGGATAATGAATTAAAATTCAGCTGGCGTGAGAATTTCCCATTCAAAAACATTGAAGTAGAAAGAAATAGTTTAAAAAGTGAAATAATAACAACTGAAGATAGTGTGATAAAATCTGGAACTGTTATGTTTATAAATTCACAGGTAAACAATCAAAAGGTGTTAGTGCCCGTGGCGAATGATACAAAAGCAGACATTTTCGTTGGAAAAGGTGAACTAGTCGGTAGTGTAAAAGAACATTTGATAATGAAAGTCAATAAAATAGACTCAAGTGTGTCAAGAGAAATAAGTGTAGAGGACATACATGTTGATGTATCCACAACACCAGAAATTGTCAATAAGTTGGTGCAACTTTGTAACAAATATCGAAGTTGTTTCGCGTTTAATATGAAAGAGTTAGGCTGTACAGATTTAGTTAAAATGGACATTCGTGATAACAATGTTCCAGTGATTTCCAAACCATATTGAGCCAGTTTAAAAGAACGAGAAACTATAGCAGAAATAGTGCGAGAATGGAAAGAGAATGGAATCGTGACTAAAACCCAAAGTCAGTATGCAAGCCCTGTGCTATTGGTAGCAAAGAAGACAGGAGAGCCACGTTTGGTGGTAAACTATAGAGCTTTAAATCGTCAGACCGAGAAGGTGCCCTACCCAATTCCTACCATCGAAGAGCAATTTGAAAATTTTAGTGGCAGCAAGATTTTCACAACCCTAGATCTAGCACATGGTTACTTGCAAATTCCACTGACAGAAGGAGCAAAAGAGAAGACAGCATTCATCACACCGGATGAAACTGGTCAATTCGAACGGATGATTTTTGGTCTTACAAATTCTCCATATGAATTCTGCCGATTAATGAATACTGTGTTGGGACCGTTGAAAAACAAAATTTACCTAGATGATTTGCTATTGGGAGCAAGGGATTGGACAGAAATGTTGAGTAAATTGGAGCTTGTGCTTCAGGCTTTCGAGACGGCAAAACTCACATTAAAATTAAAGAAATGTATGTTTGGGTTACCCCAAGTCGAATATTTGGGCTACGTGGTGTCGGGAAAAGGAATAGCCCCTGGCAAGGCAAAAGTAGAGGCGATCAAGAAATTTCCAAGACCCAAGAATGTCCATGAAGTAAGGCGATTCCTAGGAATGACAGCATACTTCAGAAAATTTACACCCAACTATGCAGTGAGAGCACGACCTTTGAGTGATTTAACAAAGAAGACAGTGATGTTCCAATGGAATGAAGTACAGGAGAAGGCGTTCAGAGATCTACGGGACACATTATGTGAAGAACCGATACTTAAGTTGTACAATCCAAGAGCTGTAGTGACACAATTACATTGTGATGCCAGTGCTATAGGATTAGCAGGGATACTGCTGCAAGGCGAAAATGAAAAAGACTTGCACCCAGTGTACTATATTTCAAAGAAAACCTCTGAAATTGAAGCCAGATATCATTCAACAAAATTAGAGTTAATGGCAGTAGTATGGTGTATACAAAGACTTCATAATTTCCTGATAGGATTAAAATTTATAGTGTATACAGACTGCCAGGCAATTGTATACTTGAACTCAGCAAGAACAGAGAATGCACAGAGAATGCACAGATATCGAGATGGTTCAATTTACTACAAGAATATGACCTGGAAATAAAGCATAGAAAAGGAGAGAAAATGATACATGTGGATGCTACGTCAAGAGCACCAGTGCAAGATCCATCAGATATTATGGAATACATACATGAGAGATTGGATGTTTTACAAACCATACCCGAGGAAGAATATATTATTATGATTCAATATAGTGATAAAGAGTTGAAAAGATTAATTGACATATTGAAAAAGGATGAGGAAGACCGATTAGCAGAAGAGAAAAACCTGGTAGAAAATTATGAATTACACAGAGATAGACTGCTAAGAAAGACAAGTGTAAATGGTGAAGATAAAAACCTGTATGTTATACCAAAATCTATGAGAAAAAGTATTGTGGTGAATCATCACAATCTATTGGGACATTTTAGTGTAGATCGAACAGTAAGTAAAATCAAAGAAAAATATTGGTTTTTTAGAATGAAGCAATATGTTCGAAGACACATAGCAGCTTGTGCAGAGTGTTTGTTGAATAAAACCCCAGGAGGCCGAAGACCAGGAGAATTACATCCTCCTGAACCACCGGATAGACCATTCGAGAAAGTCCACCTTGATCACATAAGACCCTTTGTGAAGAGTGAACAAGGAAATATGTACGTACTGGTAATAATTGATGCTCTAACTAAGTTGTGAGATTGTATCCAGTAGAAAGCACAAAAGCCCATGAGAACTTGAAGTACTTCTAGGATTACATTAATAACTATGGAGTGCCAAAGCAAATAGTTACTGATAGAGGTAGCTGCTTCACCGCAGAAGAATGGACAACATACTGTGAGAGTTTGGCAATAAAGCATACATTGACATCGACACGATGGCCACAAGCAAATGGACAAGTGGGGAGAGTAATGCGAACACTAGTTCCAGTTATAATGCACTCGATGGAACAAGAAGAGACATGGGATGAGAAGATTACAGAGGTTGAAAGGAACCTGAATGTGGCAGTAAATAAATCTACTAACAGAAGTCCATTTGAAAGCTTATATGGGTATCTACCTAAATTTGGAAACGGAAAGTTTCAGATAGCCATTGAAACTGAGCATGAAGAATGGAGACCTCCGAAAGCAATCCAAGAAGAGATAAGACAAAGAATAAAAGAACAGCAGAAGGAATATAAGAGTCGGTATGATAAGAGAAGATATAAAGGAGTAAAATATGCTGTAGGTGATATAGTGACGATGAGAGCAAACACTACAAGTACAGGACAGTCAACGAAGACACAACCCAAGTATAAAGGATCGTATATTGTGGTAGAGGTAATGCCATGTGATACCTATCGTATATCGAGCATTGACGGAGCAGAAGGACGACACTATATGACCACTGCCAATGTGTCGCAATTAAAATTATATAAAAATTGTGAAGAAACTGAAAGCGAAGAAGAAGTGACCGAAAGAAGCACTGAAGAAGAGGCAATAGAGAGAGAAGAACAGAGTGAAGTGCGTGGTACGGGAAGTAAAAAAGGGCAATCCGAAACGATAAGTGAAAATGAAGTGACTGAGAATTACAATAATACCATTAAACCCAAGTCTGGAAGGCGGGTTAAGAAACCAAGATATTTGGACGATTATGAGACCGGATTAGATTAATTAATATTTATATATGTAATTAGATAATAAGTATTCATATGTGAAAGTCGAGGACGACTTAGTTGCCAGAATGGCCGAATGTTAAAAACATATGACTTAGTTATATTAGGGGATTGTAATTCATATACTTTAAGTTGGTAGGGACTGGTCTCCCTAGTGACAACCTTCACGATGGGCGTGAAGTAGAGGGAGGTGTTAACATGTAAAACGTTGATAATCGTTCATGAACATTTTCAAGATCAATGATATTGATGTATATTGTTTTTGTAGTTTGTGCATGAATTGAATAATAAAACTAGTAGTGATAATATAACTACTTTTTAAAATACTTTTGTGCTTATTTTCATATACCGATGAAAGTACCCCACTGGTAGGTACTTTCATCAAATTGCAGCAGTTTAAAAAAATAATATTTACATCTAGAAAAAATATGCTTAGCATGTTGAAACTAGCAATATAGTTTCTTGAAATCATGCCAATTTTTATTACAAATAAAGTTAATCATAAATTGGAATATAACCAATATTATGACATCATTTTTCAAAACCTGCCGAATGTACCCCACTCACCCCTTGTTCATATACTTTGTTTACAGGACAACAACGTCGACGGCGCGGTGCGATCAAGAGTGAGGAAGGAGGTAGCTAAAGGAATATGGTGGACGTTAAGTAAGGTTAGTTACGCAATGCTGCGCTGGAGTGGAAGGTCACAGAATATCGCAAGTCAACACACAGTCGTTTGCTTAGACTGTGACTCGTTGTTGGCGGACGAAAAAATGTAAATAAATGAGTCTTTTTTCATTTATCGCCTGTGATTCCTGAGCATGTTGTACTGTATGTTATTAATGTAGTTTTGTTTGGAAATTTTAAAATAAACATAAGAGACCTGGCAAATGTACCTCCAGGGATCCACGAATCTCGTGATATCGGCAGAGCTCTTACTTTGCATTTTATAATTGTTACCATGTGATTGTCTGTTATTTGTTTACAATAAATTGCACCTGAGGATAGGCTTCGACGTCAGGATGGTCGAAAGTAGGATTCTGCGATCGAAGCCGTAATGTTTATATATGCGTAGTTTGATAGGAAATATGTATTTCTCTAAATGCTAATTTATGGTTCTGTTGGCAATGAACTATAGAATTACTTATATGCAAATGGGCTATTGTAAACATTTTTAAGAAAGTATTATAATTTTACTGGTCGAGGTTTAAAAGACATTCGAATATGAAAAATTAGAGTTTATATTAAACCGTGGTATTCTTAAACTGCGTTTTCAATTATTCTTAATAAAGTTGCAATTATTTTTCTATTTTGTGTTTAATTTTTTATACACCAACCTGAATTCACAAAGTGCATTTTGATATCAGTATCATTTATAGAAATGACCACAATAACAAAAACTTTAATACACTTTAAGAAGTCCCTATTAACAGAACGAACCTAAAGGAAAATTATTAAAAAAGTTTAAGACCCGTAAAAATAGATTTTCCTTATTTAATAAGTGCAAGAATATTGCTTTTATGGATACGACGAGCAACTCCTAGCAGTTAACTAGAATTACTGCAAAAACGATAAAGAATAAAATTTACGAGCTAACTTTTAGTTACTCATATTAAATTCAGTTCAATTTGCTTAAAAATATGCATTATTTTCTAATGATTCGTATTTTATTTACGTCCAATTCTTAAAAAAATATGCGACCTTGACTTTGGATCTCATCGTGCTAGAAAACACTCGACTTCAATAAAACTCGGTTAACAATATGAACTTTGCCGTTAGCGTGGGCAATGTCTAAAAAAATTGTGTAATGATGGGAAACATTGAATACATCTTTAGAATCTGAGGGGATACACGATTAAAATTCTAAAAACTGCTGCAGTCACGTTCCAAAGTCCGTCTATTTCCTAAAGGAATCAAGGTTTGAGCGGAAAATTTAATTTTAAGCGTGTTTGTTTACAAGTTAACTACTCCAATTTTTCTGAATTTTTGACTAAAAATAAAAGGCTTTCCTTTAAAACAAATGTAAACAGGATAATATTAGTTATCTTTCTTGACTCTCATTGTGAATTATAAGACTGTACTCGTCGTACCCGTTAGTTATTAATTGGAACCACTTAACCTTGCTCGATGGTCTCAGAATTAATAAAGAGGAAAGTACAATGTACGACTCACAAACGTTTATTCCTCGAACATGTGACCGTCCACAACTAGGATGACACATGCATACGTGTTCTACGTAGCCCTAAGAGGATTCCCCTCCTTTAATTCTATATATAAGCAACCTTTATTAAAGTTAAGCATTCAAAATAACCCAGACATAACTGTCTTGACAGAAAATTGAGTTCTCTATAGTGCTTTGTTGCTTTTGTGTATTCATCAATTTAGTTATTTAATAGTATAATGGAAGTAAGTAATAATATTATTAATTAATAATCATTTTATGTTTTCTACTAATCTAGTAATTAAAGGATTCATGAATATTCTAAATGCATACCGTTTCATAGTGATTTATAGGATAAAATGTTTTTTTAATTTAACAATGTACTATCAAAGGGATGTGCTTCCTATTCAAAACACGTTATGCGAAAAAATCGACTTACAAAGAAATGCGGTTAACAAAAACTCACCTTTAAGTATTGATTTGTAAAAGAAAATAGGTCAAAACGCTTTTACTTTTGTTCACTTTTCTTTTTTTTTTTTTTTTTGTTATACCTTAAGTTATGGCTTTTCATTTAAAAAAAGAAACTCGTAATATTGAATTATTATACTTGGTAATTCGAAAAGTTTTTTTTATGAAAGGAACGAGGAGGATTTTTAAATTGAGTTTTAAAACTTTTTAAAAATAATTGTGTTAAAATTAGATTTTGTTTTTAAAAAAAAGCTTTGGGGCTCAAAATTAATTTTCCTGATTCCATAGGTATGTTCTCAATTTGATTAACATCAACATTCAGCAGAGAATATTTTGCATGAAGTACTCATAGTAAATTAATATTTATTTCTTGAACAAATCATATTTTTCTTTAGACAAATTCATACAAAAATGAGAAACTTTTTCCTTTGACAGTATTCTCTATTTTTAGAAATAAATACTTTCGAATTTGGGACACCCTGTACATCACAAACTTTTCTAATGTTGGATTTTCACAAAGTTTTGTCTTTAATGTAAAAAATCATTTTTATTTCTAAGGACCTTGTAGTATATCTATCAGTTTACAACACGAATTACCGGTTACATAAATTCAAGACATCGTTATCACTAACAGGATTTAAATACAACACGAATTTATGTATGAGTGACCTAATGTAACCCAAGACGATAAGGAGTGCATGCTGATTAAATTCCTCCGGTTAAATTTTCTCTGTTGGTATAGGATCTTGATTTAAAATAATCTAAAGCCATTAATTAATTTATTTTGTTAAGAAAATTGCTTATTAATTATTGCTACGGTTATTAATTAATAAAAGTCAAGAAATAATTTTAATGTTGTTCTATGCTTGCTGCGTTTTATCAAGAATTAAAACGCAGAAATTCAAGGAGAGAAAAACGCAATACATTTATTAGATGAGTGTAATTTTCAACTACGTGATACCACACATTGTGAAGTGTTTGATAAAATGACCTTAGTACAACAAATCAAAAGTTCAAACACAGCTTTATAATTGATTCAGCATTTTAAAACTACGTATATATCTGATTAAATTCCTCCCCTTCCATTCTATTTGTACGAGTTTATCAAATAAACGTCTAAAGCAGGCTTATTTTAAGCCAGTTCAAGCCCGCGCTTTCGATAATTTTAACGTGTTTTGTGTGGCGTCCTTTTTATGCTTGTTTCGTTTTTCAATGTAAGTTGAAAATAGTTTTATAATACAAAAACGAAATAACTTCTTTAAATGAATTTAATTAATTAATTTAGCTTTACTAAATTTTCAAAATTAAACTAAAAAACAATTTTTAAAGCAGAGATCTACTTTGGGAAATATAATAATTTATCTTAATTATCTTTTTCAGTTAAAAATGGCCGCAAATAGTGAAGTTCAAGAATCTAACGTTCCTACTACTCAACCTGGTGTATGCAACATGGAAGCCGTACAAAGAATTTCCAAACTTCCTGTTGTTGAATCCACTCTTCAAACTGCCACCAGCATTTATGAAAAAGTCAAGGTAAGAATCTACTAAATTGAATTAAATAAACAACAAAAATTATTTTTCAGCATAATTTCTATTTCGTCTTGTTTCCGAAAATAGTAACGCACACAAAAATAGCATTCGATACTTTGAACCCCTACTACACCACCACATGTTATCTTTAAAACCGAAACATAAATTCTATGTTTCATAATTCTATTAAAATTTTCTCAATGTATAAACCAGCATTGTTTTGTTATCTCAATGGTGTTCATGGTTCAACAGTATGATTACCACCAATTAACTTTAATTTTATGTCTAGCCTTTCACATTTGTTAAACTGTTCATAAAAATTTCTTATCGACACAAAACACATTTTAACATATTTTTGCATTACTTTATCAAATGACCTTTACATGCACAATCTTAACACATTTTAATATTCAATTTAATAAAACTGATAAAAATATTTTTAAATTCTTTATATTTATAGGATTACAATTCAATAACTAATTGGACTTTTTCAACTGCTGAAAGTACAGTCAATAAAGCTATCGAAGTTGGTAAACCTCTAGCAGCTCCAGTTGTATCTCAATTGGGTGGTCCCATCAAGAAAGTGGATGACATGTTGTGTACCGGACTCGATTATGTTGAAGATAAAATTCCAGCTGTTAAATTACCACCCGGAGAGGTACCTACCTAATTATATTAATCTAACAACTATCTTTCCCTATTCTCGCCCTATTTTCAGAACTCTTCTTTCTGCTTTTTGCTTGACATTAAAAAAAACAGCTAAAGCTAATCGAGTACTAATATTTATTTCAGCTATTCTTCCAGATGTACACCAATACTAAGGAATATGTAGACAATACAGTTACTCCTGCAGTACAACATGCACGTGCTGTTGTGGAACCAGCAGTGTTAGCTGCAAAACAAGCCATGGAACCAGCAGTACTAGCTGCCAAACAGGCTGTTGAGCCAGCAGTTCAAGCAGCTAAAACTGCAGTCGAGCCTTGTGTGCAAAGTGCTCGTCAAATCGCAGAACCACTAGTTCAGCCTGCCCTCGAAAAGGCTTACGCTTTGAAAGAATATGGCACCCAGAAAGTTGAAGAATTGTTACATCGTAACAATCAGGATACAGGTATGATTGTATAAAGATTAATAATAATTTTGAATAATTGTTTCCTAATATTCGATTGTTTTGTTTTACAGAAGCAGATAAACCTGTAGAATGTGCAGACTGCCAGGAAACTGCAAAGTCAGGAAATACTTCACCTCAACATTAGAATAAGAAATCTTGTGCATTTCTTTCATTATTTATACTCGTTATATCATAACTGTTTTAAAGACTGCATTACCTGTTAATTATTATTTTGTAGATTTTTCTAGTATTCTAATGTAATTACTACTTTATAATATTATAATTATAAATAAATTTTCATAAATTTATTATTCTAGTAAATATGTTGTTTTTAATAATTGACTTTCAAAATTTCTTAATTTTTATAGTCGAGTGAAAACTTAAGTTTTACAACAATAATCTGAAGGAAGTGATGTGTATTTAGCTGCAAATCACATTTATTAATGCATCCATTTTCTAATGGGGTTGTAACTAATATTTAATTAAAAGCTCTTAACGTCTTCTCCATAAATAATGATTTTGACAGTTGAATTTAATTGTTGTGATAATTATTAATGTGCATGAGTTTAATAATAATATCTGTGATAAATTTAATATAAATTTTTAGAAGAGACTACAACAGGCAACAATAATTAACTTGTTACATTTTTTAGTATAATTTACAATTGACTAAATTGGCTTTTCACCAGTGTGCATGAATTCATTACAAATTTATATAATATTTTCAACTGTATCACTAAGACTTTTAAATTAAAAGGATCTATTAAGCATTAATATCATTGATTAGTGATTACAGTCTAGCAGTATAAAGTTATAAGACCTAATCACAAATAATAATTAAGTATAATGAATTAAGTAACCCTAAAGGTTGTAATATTTTGAAATTATTGAGTCATGCATGCAAAGCTCTTAGGAAAGAATGTGATTTAATGATTAAAACAGAGAAACAAAATTATTTTAATAATCTGATTAACAATTCAGTCGGCAAATCTAAAGCAATCTGGAATATTGTTAATTCAACTCGATGTGTAAAAAAGAAAAATGCGTAATAAATTAGTAATAAATGAACGAATGTTATGCAATGATTATAAGTAATACATTAATTTGCTGAGTTTTTCTCTACCGCTGCTAAAGAAATTGTTAAATCCATTTATAATGAACATTACTTTACATTGTAAACAATTATATTTACAACTAAATAATTTTGCGTTTATTAGTTTTAAAGCACTTAAGTAGTAAGATTAATAAAAGTTAATTCTAAAATGAACTTATATGTATTTTCTAAAAATCGTTTTCAGTTATTGTTTTAAAACTCAGCCAATAATTTCCTTGCCATCAGCGCCGCGCGGTAGATTTCCTCAGTATGATGCAAGTCTTCGGAAAGCTGCCCTTAAGTGTTTTTTCTTTACATAACCTTCGATTGAGATTTAATAAAAAATGCACAAAATGTACAAATACTATTTTTATTTTGAAAATATAAACCACTTTAAAATAATGATATCCACTATCAACTACAACAATCTACTACAGTTTCACTCTTCTATCTTTAACTTGACCAAATTCGTTAATTAGGGATGTGTAGTGTAAAGGGTGTAGAGTGGGAGCCAATGTAGATTCAACAGAAATTAATGACAGATTTCTAAGTTTTGTTTGGCTTATTGAACTTCTTAAGTAGTGTTTTATTAATTTTAATTTAAAAAAACTTTTTTTCCCACTAGCTACAGAGACGGGGAATGTTAATAAAATTCTCAAAGCTCTAACAGTATTCGGATACAAAATAATTAAGTTATTTTGGTGCAAATAATTTAAAACATCCAAAGGTTTCATAGAATATGGTAGCATTCGGAATACATCACGTAATTCTCCTTGAAGATCTTTTGCGTTTTTATCTGATTTATTCTCGACTGGAGATTGATTCAATAATTTTCTAGAGTTTTGTCATCTACGAGGTCTGTTCAAAAAGTATCGCGAATTTTGAATTTCCGCGGGTTACGTATATTCGATTTTCCATTTTTTTGTGGCGTTATGTTCGGCCATTTTGAATGTTCAGTTAATTTTTGACAGCTGTTTTGCTTGGACGTGTTTTGGCTCGTCTTCGATTTTTGCCTATTCCAAAAAATGGATCAAAGAATCTGTATCAAATTTTGTGTGAAAAACAAAATTAAGTGCGTGGACGCATTCCGAATGTTGACTGTGGCATATGGTGAAGCTACCTTGGACCGAAGCAACGTTTATTGGTGGTACAAAATGTTCTCAGAGGGCCGAGAAGATGTGAACGACGAAGAGCGTGCTTTTGGTTTTGCTTACAGTTTTCTTCGATTGCGGGGGCGTGATGCATCATGAGTTCTTGCCACAGGGTAGAACGGTCAATAAGGAATATTACCTGCAAGTTATGCACAATTTGCGCGAAGCAATCCGCCATAAACGCCGGGATTTGTGGAAGAACAAAAATTGGCTTTTGCACCATGATAACGCCCCTGCTCACATATCGTTGCTTGTGCGCGAATTTTTGGCCAAAGTGCTTCGAGGATTGGAAAAAACGTTGGCACAAGTGTATAATATCTGATGGGGATTAATTTGAAGGGGACAAAATAGATATTCATGAATAAATAAATAATTTTTGAAAAAACACAAAATTCGCGATACTTTTTGAACAGACCTTGTATATCCTTGAGTTTTAAAATGTCATATAACAGCTGAAAATTTTTGCTATGGGTTTCCAGAAGCGTGAATTGCAGTAGCTTCGAGACTGAATTATTATTTCAGATAATATATCATTCCAAAGAATTGCACCGCATATAAACTTGTTTTAATATTATTTGGAATAATGCATCCTAGATTTCGCAAAGTTGAAATAGTAAAGGTTTTAACGCATCTACTCTGCTTGACCACCTAGTGGCACTCCGTGATTTTACAGTTAATTGTGAAATACATTTTTCAGCACTTCCCAACGCTTTGTAGAACCAGAAATTTCTACAATAGAAAAAAGAGTTGTTTCTGTAGAAGAAGACGGTGCATCATTCACAATTATAGGTTTAAAGAATGACATGCCGCCCATGTATCATAGCAAGGCATGGCCTTGCTTGCCATCAAGCAAAAGCCTCTTAGTTCAACTTGTCAAGCAATGGTTTTATCCTTGTATTAAAAAAATAATATAAAGCCTCTCATAAACTCAAAAGAATTCAAATAATAAATAACTTTTTTATTAATCAATAATCTCAAATTTTCCAATTTTTAATTGTCTATCTTTTTTGTTTTCTTTCACTCTAGATCTCTTTTTCAAAAATCACAAACGCTAACACTCGGTGATCCTGAAGATACTACTCCTCGTAGACCCCCCTTTTTTTAACTTAATAAAGCTCATAATCTTCTAAACACTTTGGTTTAAATTTTGATCTATACCCACATCCACAATTTTAACTTTCATCTCTAGTTGGATCACAGTCATCTTCCGAATTGTCTTCGCTTGAGTTAACACATAGTCTCATTTGAGATACATGTGCTGTCATATATCTAATGCTATTTTCATCATTTTGTTTAATTTTCGAAATACGATATGTATCATTAGGGAGTACCCCAGTTACAAAAAATGGACCTTTGTACCTTCGTAGTAAATTGCCTTGCTCATATCTTCTTACTATTACCAGATCTTCAACATTAAACCACATTCCTAAAAATCTCTTCTTGTTAAACTGCGTCTTACTCTTCTCTTGATTTTCTCTAATTTGCTTTTTAATTTGATCTTGTATTTTCGTCGACATGATTCAAATATTCTTGCTTTTATCTGCTATTCTCCTGAGACCACTGTCTTCAAAATTAGGCAAATATCCATGTAAAATCTGAAATGGTGATTTTTCCGTAGTTTTGTTAATTGCCACATTCAAATTTCTTTGCACTACTTCTAAATGCTCATCCCAATCGCTCTCTTCTATATTTTCCGCCATTCTGGATTACTTCATTTAATAACCAAAATATGCTTATTCTCGGTCATAATAGTAAAAACTTGCAACTTATTCTTATATATCGTTTCCGTTGTTTTTTTTTGGTTCTTCAACTGGTGTTCCATATAATGCATCTTACGTGTTTCATTTTACTACTAGGACGATATTTAATCTCATAATTAAATTGGCAGCTTGGCAATCAGTAACAATTAAAAATTTTATGCTAGCAACAAAAATAGTCCGATTGAATTGATCTTTTTTGCCCACATTATATTTCCAGTGGCACTTTCCGTTTTGTAATTGTCCAGGGAGAATCTCACTGGCGTCCAGCTTATAACTAAGTGGAAGTGTCAACTGGATATTTTTCAACAATTCTGGTACGCTGATTCCCGACGGCCATGGTATGGTCGTACTCCAAAAGAGTACGTTTCCAGGTGATCATTTGAAAATATCGTTCTGTAGTTGGGATGATAAGATTGAGTCCACGCTTGAGCAGACGTTTTTACTTGTATTCAAGTGGGGGAAAACCAGTCTGACAACACAGCGATAATGACGGGGTGGTTCAGAAGGCTCCATTGGCTAATCTTAGCCCCAAGTTGTTTGAATGGAAGAAGGACAATAACAACTTGCGTGCCGAATCATACGCCATAGCTCCATAGTCCAGTTTTGACAAAATCATACAGCGGTATATTGAAAGGAGCACTTCTCTATCTCTACCCCAGTTGATGCCGGCTAGACATCGCATCAGGTTAATTGATCTTTGGCAAATAACCTCAAGGTGAGTAACATGTTCTTTCCAAGTTCACTTGAAATCGCGAATTAGCCCCAGCTTCAAGTAGCGGATAGCATTAACTACTTGTATTAGTGAGTCCTATAACCTGAGCGTAGCCTCGTTCTGACAAAGGCGTAACCGCCGAAAGTGCATAGACGACGTCTTTTGAAAAGGCAAAAAGAATTTCACATTGTTAGCGCTATTAACAAGTTGTAATCTATAGTTATCTCTGCCAACAAAGACCCTGACTTAAAAACACAGAGATCGTCTAGGTATAACGTTCCCACCGAATGGTCTATAGCTTCTAGAAGCTTGTTGACGGTGATAATAAACAGAGTCACGCTGAACGTAGAGTTATTTACTATACCCACCGAAGAGAACGCAGCATTGTCCAATCGAACTTGGTTCTTTCGATTCGAAAGGAAGCTTTTAATTAGTACGGCTTAGTTACCCTTGATACCCCAATCGTAAATGGTCTTTAAAATGTTATGGCGCCACGTCATGTTATAAACCTTTTTCATGTCAAAGAAAATAGCAACGGTGTGCTGGCGTAGGGCAAAACTATTCTGGATAACGTTGTCTAGTGCTACCAGGTTGTCGAGGGTAAAGCGGTTACAACGAAACCCGTATTGATACGGTGATACGGGGATAGAAAGTTGTGTTTTTCGAGATACCAAACTAATCTGCAGTTGACCATTTTTTCAAACAGTTTACTCAAGCAGCTGGCCAGGGAGATTAATTTATAGCTTGTGGATAGCTTAGAATCTTTCCCTGGTTTTAGGAGGGGAATTACCCTGGCCATTTGCCAACAATCGAGATATTTGCCAGAAGTCCATATTCCATTGTACATTCGGAGTATATGGTTCTTGATAGTCATAAGTGGGATGATGTGGAAGCATGAAATAAGTTATTTATTCCGAGCTCGGAGACGAATCGGTGCATGAGGCCGAGACCGGTTTAACTCTTCCAGAGTGAACAAGTCGCTATAGTCGTAAGAAATGGCCGTAGTAAAGTCTAGTTGTACTTTCAAGATGAGTTTAGCGGCCTGAAAATCCAGGGTGCAATTATTTGAATTGCTAGCATGCTGAAAATACTTGGCCATGATTTCGGCCTTCTCTGGCTGTTTTGACGTACCTCAAGCGTTTTTTGTTAGCCTGGTCGAGATATTTAGCGTATGCTTTCCAGCAATTTTTCTGATTTTAGTCCAGACCTCTGTACACGAAGTAGAAAAGGTGATAGATGAAACAAACTCCCGCCAACTTTGTTTGGAAGAGAATATCAGCCGTTTAAACTCAGTGCAATTCGTCGAGTTTTTCTTAAATCGATTAAACGCTTTTTTTTTTCTTGAGGGCTTCTGCGATCTTATCGTTCCACCATGGTACTATACTTTACCTTGGTCGCCCGGACGATTTCGGGATACTGACGGAGGCTGCTGATATTATGGATGAAGTGACCTTTTTGGTCTGGGTACATAATGTCTGAGATGGACGAGGAGAACTTATTCCAGTCGACTTTCTTGAGTAGCCATCTCTGTGGAAAAGACGCCGGTGTCGCAAATATGGAGAACGATATTGTATCGGGATAAGTCCAAAAAGGTATCTTCATCCGCTGGCTAGGTGAAGATAAATAGAGAGGCCAATGCATGAGAAAAAACTGGATCTCGTTTTAAAATACGTGGAAAGATTTGCATTTAAAATAATGAATTTCTTGTCTGAAACTACGTCCTCAATAATTCTACCCTGTATAGTTGTGGTGTCTGATCCCCATATCTCATTATGGAAATTGAAATCTTCCAGAAGAAAGCATGGAGCGAGCAACTGATCAATATTTTTTTGAATATCTGCTGCACTTTCTGGACGCTTAGGTAAGTACATGTTGCAGATAGACATGCCAATGGGATAGAAGGTGTATATAGCAACTACTCGAAGTGTACAATAGCCCACTGCTATTTATTACCCCCTCCCCCTGAGAGCATTTGCGAGGTTTCTCTAATGACCATTCTTTTTTCTTTTTTTTACCCGGTTGACAGTTCCTCATTAGATTCTGCGCTCAAGTCGATTAGAGATAGCCTACCTTTTTTACACTGCCAAAATCGGTAGAAACGGAGTCATTGCGTTTGCGCTAATCTATTACAGTACTAGACTTTGGCGTCCCTGATTCGAAAGAAGCTGGCATGGTGGATTTCCGAGGAATTGTACAAAATTGTACAAAAAGGGGACAAGGACAGATTGCTACTTGAAGTGTCATCCTTTCCGGGTGGAGTTGTGCCTGACAAAAAAAGCTGCACTTGTAAAAGAGATCTGACTTTTTTTACCACCGCTGCAGTTATTTGGGATATCAAAGATTCAATAGTGCTATATTTGACGCTTGACTAGAAGGCTTTGCAGCAGCTTGGGAGTAGGAGAGACCTTCCTTTGACTTGACCTGGCCTCTGCATTAGAGATTTTTTTTAAGGTTTGCACTGTCTTAATATCTTTTTCTAGCTTGTATACTGGGCATTGAAGCGATAAAGACAGACAACTGCCTTCACAATTGACACAAACGAACGGGTCTATACATTCTGAATTCTCGTGCGGAGGCTTATCACAGTTCACATGGACGTTTTCTTACAATTAGTTGAGATATGGCAGAAGAACTGGCATCTGTAGCATCTTAGAGGCGCTGGGGTGTTGGGTCTTACTTCTAGGCTGTATAGGGACACTCTGATTCGATGCGGTTGCTTTAGAAGATTGAAAGTAAGTAAGATAGAAGCAGTATTTGTAGACACACCATTCCACTTTGTCGTCATACGTTTTGCTTCTACGACACCTTCTTCACTCAAAGCTTCTACTATTTTCCCAGTTGAACAGTTTAAGAAGTCTTTATGTGAAGTGATTCCCTTGGTATAATTAAGCCTTTCGTGAAGGACTACCGTTCCCGGTTGGTCTCCAAACAGCTTCATCTGACCAATTTTCTTCGTTTGAGTGAAGTTTGACATTTCTACTAACAGACCTTCCTTGATCTTTCTAACAGTTTTAACTGAGCCGACTTCTGCCCTTATGGTTCATTCTATGTCAAAAGCGCTGTCTCGGGAAAAATCTCCCGTTACTTTCTTAATGCTATAAAACGAGTTACAAAACATTTTACCATTACAGAAACTAATCGCATAACTTGTATTTGATTAAGATGGATGTTGGGGGTTTTTAGTTAGACCCCCATCCACCATCGAAGAGCTTTGATTATTTATATAAGATAGATTAAATTCGTTCCTCGAGCTCCACATCCTCCTCGGAGCCTCAAATGGAAATGTGGAAATACACGTGGTTTCCAAATCTCGTGGCACGCAATCTTCGATGCGCAGACGACGAATTTTAGCAGAGCATGATTTTTACAATTTTCTTTCTCTTTCTTGTGCAGTAAGTTCCGCTTTTTGCGCATTTCGCGTGCCACGAGATTTGGAAACTACTCTACACCACATACGTAGCAACTCGCCTGTCGATATCACAGAAGGAAGCGAAAAATCATAAGAGGGTTGATAACGACGGCGAATGGGAGAGTTTAGACAGAAGACACTGTAGAGGAATGCAGAGAAAATACGTAATAGTTTCTAAGAAGAAACAAAAATGATTGACCATAACAAAACTTAAAATCAAAGTAAACCAAAAGACAAATTCAATTTTTAATCGTTACATCACACTTTAGCGATACATTTAAAACTAGTACGTTTTTCACATTTTATTTATTAGTCCACTTTTGTCTAAAAAATTAAAGTAATAAAGTGGTCTTTCTTTTAGATCTTACTTTCTTATTCTGAAAGTTTGCATACTATTTATAGATAAATTTAATGGAATTAAGAATATAACTTATTACGTTAATTTGTTGTTACCTCTGAAGGTTAGAAATAACGAGTTTGTATCGATTAGGCATTTTATCATAATACCTAAGATAAACATAATTTAACAGTTCCTAAATACATCCATAAGTCAATTTAATAAGTACCTACCTGCCCTTAAAACCTTTTATCATTCATCTATTTCTTTGTTAATTTTTCCTAATACATTTTTTCTGTCGATTATGCAGCAATCGAAGTGTTTTCAATTTTTCTTTTATTTAAATAAATTCTTATGCTTGAATACGTGTAATTATGAAGCACAGGGGGATAGAATACAATTTAAATATTCTAAAATTAGTATCCTTTATTACTTACGCATTATATCATTCATGACTGTTTTTATGACAGCTAAACTTATACGAACTTACGAATATTTGCATAAACTCTTCCTTGTGCGTGTAGTTTTTATAGTTGCTACAAATTTAACAAGTGTGTTAGTGATTGTAGCTTGGACTAATCAGATAAGATCACAGAAGAGATTTATAAAGATACACAATATATTAAATACGATAGATGATTCTATTATAAGCCACGACAAATTATGCAAGTTGTACACATACGAATGTTTTTTATGCATTTTTACTTTTATAGAAATTTCAATAGTTGATCTTACAAGAAGAAAAATATCGGATTTTATGGCTTATACGCTGCCTGAAATATTTGTTTTTGTGTCAGTTTTAAATGTTTCAAATATTTTGTTTATGATAAAACTAAAATACAAACACGTCAACTGCAAACTTGAAAATTCCAAAAAAGTTTACTTTGAAAGCATCCGAAAAATGTACATCCAATTACAGCTTGTTATTAACAAATTAAATAAACTGTATGGATTTTTCTTTTTGGTTTTAACCGCACATACTTTTATCTGGTTTACGCATAATTTGTACAAATTCTTTAACCTTTATCAGTTAGGAAGACCCATACCTAATGTATATCTGTCGTACTACACGTCGATAACTTGGAATTCTATTCATATATTTCACATTGTTATTGTACTAGTACTGTGTGAAAATATTAATGAAGAAAGACGAAAGTTTGTTGATTTAATTATGGATAAAATTCTTTTAGATGAGAAAATGAGTAAGGTATGATTGATAGCATAGGCAATTAAAAAAAATATCTACTTAAAATATTTTTTTTTGTTTGTAGAAGATTTTGTATCTAACATATTTTTTGAATTTCGACAAACGTTTTTCTGCAATGAAATTTTTCAATGCTGACACCTCTCTTCTTTATACGGTTTGTATAGATTAAGTTTCTTATAGTTAATTATGATAAAATGAATGCTTTTGCTTATATCTAGTTTTGTACTGGAATTCTGACATATCTCATACTTTTATGTAATGTTGAACAAGAGATTGATAGCAGTAAACTATTCAGTACTACAAAAGTGTTTACTAGGAATGCTTGAATCATTTTATGTAAATTGCGCACTGCTGATGTAGGTGCATATTAGTTCTGTACAATTTTAATTAATTTAAAAGAAATTGCTTAATAAAAAATGCAATAAAATCATTTGATAAAAATGTGTTCTTTCTTTTCCTTTTCTTTGAGTTTTTTGTCTAAAAACCCCTCCTGCTGTTCTGATCATCCATTCATATATTTTACTGTAAATCTTCCCTTTCTATTTCACTTTGCAAAGCTAAACTCTCTTTCGTCCTTTTCCATTGAGTTATATATTAATTGTTTGCTGATGCAACTAAGACGCAGCAAATGGTGGAAGCGCCGTGCTTCGTACACCAAAACATAATTATAATACGCATTCAGCAACGCTACGACCACCTGCAAATTTAGAAACCATCATCGAACCTACGTTATACCCTCAACACACTGAGAGTTTAATTGTCATTAAAGTAAATGACCATTTAGATAAATTACCATTTTTATTGCTAGCAGACACACACTAAGCAGTATTAAAATTGTGAGTTTGCGCAGTGACGTGACATTGGTACACGACAACTTGTGATTTTGACAAATATAAACAACAACTTAACCTCGCTTTTTTTCAATGAAAGGTATTAACATTTGAATTTAAATGGATGCAGATGGGTTTTTTATTTATAATTAAAAGCATTGTAAAATAGCATATAAAATATTATCCTTTGTTGAACTCACAGAACGTTGTCGTATATCAGCTGAGTTTAAAGAGCCATTAGGTTTATCTACACTACCACGTAATCCTGTGGACGTAAATGGCCCATCAAACAGCCTTTCAGTCGAAGTAGACGCACTCATTTCTTTTCTAGAGCAAAAGTGACATTTTGCTTCTTTAATTTTTTCTGCAAAATGCTTGCCACACAACCATCTAGCTTACTGTACTCTACAATCTTGCAAATTGTAGAATTGGGCCGAGCTTCAACATGATATTTTCTATTGGTTATCAACATACAAAAAGCGCCAACACAAATCTTGCCTGCATTAATAATACCAGGCAGAATCCGTGTCTTAATACCATTAGGGGGTTTCTTTTTCTTAAATAGCTTCTCCAGAACTTTTGCAACAGCCGCTAGCTCCAAACCAACTTGTGAATGAATAGTTGCTACATGTTTGTAGTTTTTCCTACTAGGAGTAGGATAAGTTTAGTTCCGGATTTAAAGCAGGTGATCTAAGCAGGCTTAAATTTTTTGGCATAAGGTATATTTCACCTTACTCTTTTTTCCCATTTTTATCCAAACCAAATGTCAGATATTTGCACCGTCTGTGCGCTAACACTGCATGCACGTCAGATCCAAAGAGGGACTCGTCCTCTTTCGGATTATTGCCAAACAATTGCAAGACTTGAGCACTTAATAAAGCCGGCGTTGCAGCAATATATGATCATTTACTCCTCCACCGATTTTTTGACTCCTAGTATTATTATCTGTGTCAGTAGTACTAGCCCTGTCCAAAATCCGGCTTTGATTTATATACGAGATTTCATCATTTTCAGACTCACTTGTAATTTGCATTTCCCAAATTAGAATTCGAAGCACTTGCAATACTGCAGGGAAAAATAAACGAATTAATAAGTTTAACAGTTTTACTTATAAATTACATTTCAATTAATTATCATTATCAAATGACGTAATATAATTTATTTAAATTTGGCTTTAACAATTTTAGCCAATTTTACTATTCAATAGGTTAAACAGTTTTACCTAAGAATAGCCCTAACCACACACTTGAAGTGGATTATTATTATTTATTCTTATTAACTAATTCGACGGCGGTGATTCCTTTCTTCCTAACGCTTCAATATCACTGTCGCTACCAGAATATTCCAGCGACCTTCTTTTTGGCATTTCTGATCAATAAAACTATTTAGTAACACTAATTAACTAATTTTAAAAGTACAGATAATTATTTCCCGTTACTAACGAAAAAAACATGGAACACAATATTATCAGATTTTGGAATGAGAATGAATAAAGGCAAAACAAAAGTAATGCTTATAGGAGAGAAAGAAGATAAAATAAACATACAAGTAGACGGAACAAATGTAGAACAAGTGAAAAATTATAAATATCTAGGAGTAGTAATAGAAGACAATGGAGGACAAGAAATAGAAATTAATAATAGAATAGAAAATACATTAAGAATATATCATACAATGAGCAAGACACTTATAAGTAAAAAAGAGGCAGCAATGAGAACAAAGATAAATGTTTTTAAATCGATCTACAGACCAATCCTGACTTTCGGTTGTGAATCGTGGGTATTAAGTAAAAGACAAGAAAGTAAAATTCAAGCAGTTAAAATGAAATACCTTAGAAGAACTAGAGGCGTTACAAAAAATGAATAGATTGAGAGATGCTAAAAGAAGACAAGATTCAGAGATAGAATCAATATTAGACTTTATAGGAAAAAAAATTAAGTTGGTGGGGCCATCTACAAAGAATGGAAAACACGAGACCGGTTAAAAGATAGGGAGTCAAAAATGCAAACAAAGAAGAAACAAGGGAGACCAAAAAAAACATGGGATGGAGTGATGGGAGAAATACTGAAAAAGAAGGGGAAGACATGGACAGAAGCAAAAAGTATGGCAAGAAATAAGAAGCAGTGGACTATATTTGTGCATAAATAGTATTAAAATATTAATATTAAATAGAGAGTGTACTATGTTTAATTGTTTATAATACCTATGTGTAATATTAGAATAATGTATTATTTGGCAATACTAAAAATGTAAAAAAATTGTAAATACCAAGCATGGTAATAGGTGCGTTTTATGAAACGTGCAGCCCACGCTGGGCTGCTTGCGCAGTAGATGTTAAAATAGCAAGTTCTGGGAGTTGCTTTGAGAAAGAAAGAGAGAGAGAGAGAGAGAGAGAGAGAGAGAGAGAGAGCAATAGTATCCAGAAATTTGTCGAAGTGAAATATCTGACCTTTATTCAATCTGTGGGTACAGTAAACGAGTAGTGCTAACATGAAAATAATACAAACATGGCGCCAAATTCAAATCATCCTCAATAATTTACAATATATGAATGTATGTCGGCCATAAATTGTAAAGTAACAAATGAATAAATGTCATTTTAAAAGAGCATAACTGGCATAAAAAGTTTTTCTGAGCAAATCTTGCCTTAAAATATTTTAAAATATATTGAAGGGTTTGAACACGTAGCCTGCAAAATATTTACAGACAGAAAGGCTGAAAGTCCTGTTTACATCCTTATGCTGTTAACAAAACAGGAACGTTTGTTAAGAAGTATAGAAGCGCAAGTGAGACTTTATTCTTTATGCTGCTAAGAACTAAGGGCCTTACGTTTTTTTAATCTTATGTAGTTTCTTTATTATTGAATCTGGGACTTCAGTCTTTCTACCATAAACGAAATTTCTGAAAAAAGTGAACTTCAACGCAACTGCTTCTCACATATTTGAAATAGTAGTGGGGGCGCAGTGCTGGCAAGCTTGCGACGGCACATTCTATTTGTTCTCGTTACAAGAATTTTGTTCAGTATGGCATCATATTTGTCATCGAGTAGGCGTTGTTTAAGCACCCTATTCACGGGTTTCGCTTATGAAAGATAGATTTTACGCAGACTTAAAGAGTAAATAAAATTCACACGCAAAGAATTGTATTTATATTAACGAAGGAATGTTATGATATTCTCACAATTAATTGGAAAACCAAACTTACATTTCCTGTTAAAGAATCTGGGAACAACATACGTTACTACGTTTCTTATAGTAAACTATTTGAAACTATAAATCAAGCTCATATTACTGTCGGTCATGGGGAAAGAGACCGCATGATTAAAGAACTGTCAAATCGATATAAAAACGTAACTCGGTATGATCTAGAGCTATACATCCACCTTTGTAAACGGTGTCAACAAAAACAGAAAGGTGTTAAAAAGGTATTGTTGTAAAGCCTATAATTTCTTCGGAGTTTAATTCCCGTTGTCAAGTGGACTTGATCAACTTTCAGTCTCGCCCAGATGGTGAATACAAGTTTATACTAGTTTACCAGGGCCACCTGACTAAATTCGTTGTATTGCGAGGACTTAAATCGAAACGGGCAGAAAAAGTAGTTTACGTCTTATTCGATATTTTTACCCTATTTAGCGCCCTTGTTATACTCCAATCAGATAATGGCAGGAAATGTGCGAATCAAATTATTTATAATTTAAGGCAGTACTAGCCTTCATTGACTATTGTGCATGGCAAGCCGAGGCACTCTCAGAGCCAAGGTAGTGTTGAGAGGGCGAACCAAGATATCTAAAACATTTTAACTACATGGCTGTAAGATAAAACTACTGGACACTGAAATGAAAGTTTAAAACTTGTACAGCTCATGAAAAATAGAGCTCTTCATTTTGGAATCAAACAAACACCTTACGAGGCTCTTTTTGGATGTAAGATAAAAGTAGGCATTACATTACCAAATAAAGTTGCGCAAAATCTTGAGAGTGAAGAACATTTGGAGAGAAAGAATGTTGAAACATAGTGACAAGAATTTCCATCGGTATCTGTCGGCACAACTGTAAGACTTCCAGTGCCAGAAGTTGATAGGGGACGTGATGATTCTCGAAATGTTCTAGCTATTGTCATAAATAAAACAGACGACGGACTATACCAGCTCGGTACTAATGAAGAAGTTGTTAAATCGCTCTATTCTAGATCCCTGTTTACAGTTTGTCAGAAAGGATTCTTAGACATTAAAGATGTTTTTGATAATAAAATTACCTTACGTTCGGTTGCAACTTTAAAATCTACCAAAACGGGTAAATGATTCGTCAGATGCAATTGCAAAAAGAACTGCGGAACAATGAAGTGCTTGTGCGTTAGGAAAAAGACACTTGGTTCTAGTAAATGTCATTCAAGTTTACCTTGCAAAAATAAATAGAAAAGTCTGTTTCCATAGACTTTTAAGAAATACATGTTTGATGTGTGTTAAGTTCCTGTTTGAATAAGTGATTGATTTATATTTTTTATTTCATACGTTTCCTGATGTATTATAGACATTCTATAGAATTCCTAGGTAAACTATATAGAAATATCTGAACTAAAAAGATTTCATACATTGCCTGAAATCGTTAGTCATTCTACAGAATACCTACGTTTTCTATCATAACCTATCATAACTAACACTAGCGTAAGCAAGCTAAGCATTTTCATCTTGAAATTTCCGAACTTTCAAATTTTTCTTGCAAATTTTCCTTTTCTTTTGATCTCGCACCGTTTGATTATCTGTAACAATACGGATTGGTTTACACTTTTGTTGCATTTTTATCCTTGGTTTTAAATTTTCATACCCTTCTGTTTGGTTGATTTACTTAGTAAAATTTTGTTTTTGATTTAGTTGTTTCCGTTGGATTTCGTTATGTATTATCATCATAGCATCCTTATGATTTTGCAAATAACTATTTTTGAACTCTACTTCAGGGTTACGTTTTAAAAATTTCTGCATTTGAAAAATGACCAATAGGAGCTACAAATAACAGTCTAAATTCTTTTGATAAGTTTATTTAATTCTTTTTTATTAATAGTCATAGTATGTTTTAGATAGAGAATATTTTTATTAGTCAACAGAAATATTTTCTTTGTTTAATTATTTGAAACCTTAACCGTATTATTAGACTTGTCTACATTATCAAATTCTTCTTCAAAATTATATAGAATCGTAAAATATGTCAGACACCCAAAGAATATCTGAAATATATAACAATAACATTAAAAGACTAACTTATACCTATCTGTAATATTGTTACCTTATAAAGAAGAGAAATATCTACACTAAAGAATTGCATTGCTGAAAAATAAATACTCGAGTCTAAAAAACACACCATGTATAGAAAACCCTGAAATAACACAGTAATTTGTTAGATAGCAGCAACTAAAACATTGTAGTTACCTTCTCTTACATTATTACTTATTTCTTCATGCTGCAGAAATTTATCAAGAATCAAACCAATAAATATTTTATTTTCCTTCTGTATGCTTTCACATAGGACTATTACGATAACAATGTGAAAAATATGTAGTGAATTCCAAAGTATTGATGTGTAATATGACAAAGGCATATTTCGAGGATATTTCACATAATAATATGTGCTAATAAACTTGTAAATATTATGAAGTAGCCAAATAAATGAATGTGCTGTTAATACCAAGAAGAACAATCCAAATACTAAATTCAGTTTCTTTCTAACAAAATGTAATCGAATGTAAATTTTTCGTATATCTTCAAAACAGATCTGAGTTGAATTTCTCAATTTGTTGTTGAAATACTTCAATTTCAAGTTTATCATAATTAAAATATTTGAAAAATTCAAGATTGACATAAAAACAAATATTTCTGGGATTGTGTAAGAGATAAAATCCGTTATTGTTTCTCTTGCCACATCAAGAAACGACATAGCTATAAGAGCAATAATGAGCGCAATTAATTCGTATTTAGCTAATTTTTCCATCTCGAGATTATTTTCCATATCTAAGAGTGCTTTGTAGATTTTTATAAATCTTTTTTGATGTTTTATTTGGATAGTCCAACTTATAAACATTATCAAACTGGTTAGATTTGTCGCTATCATAAATACACAACGCACTAAATGAAAGTGTTTAAAATATTCAATGGTTCGACTTAATTTGCCAACAAAGGTGCAACAAATCGTAAATAAAATAATTCGTATATAATAAAATGTACTTATTTTACAAAATTTGAAACATATCTGACCATGCTTGATTTCGTAAACATAAGCATTTAAACATAAAAATTCACTTATGCAATGATAAATTTTAAATAACCTGAAGCAAGCCATATTTACTAACAAACTGAATATTTTTAGCTTGAAATAAACGGAAAAAAATCGATCCTAGACGTTTCAGTAATTAAGTGAAATTTTGTACTTAACTAATAAAAATTGATTTTTCTTGTTACTAAGTGATGCTTTGAATTTTAATATAAAAATAAATTACAGAATTTTCTAGCAAAAATAAATATTAACTTTTTTGTTATACAGGGTGTAACCAATTGATAGTTAAAGCTCTGCAGGGCTCCAAGCACTACTAAGTACGAAAACGTTTTAATTTACCGCGTGTTGCTGTTAGTTTTGTTTTATTTTGCTATTCCAGATTGTTTTCTTCGAAATAAAATATACATTAAAAGAGTACTCGGATATGTACATGATTTTTGGAGAATGTGGCGAGAATTCTAACGCTGCACATACGGGTATTTACATGCAAAAGTTGGCCAAAAGGCCAAAATGTAAAATTTATTGTTGCAAAAAAAATATCTCATATGAATCTTAAGGTGTTAAGGAACACGCCTCCTTATAGCACTTGCAGTACCTGTCAGATAAGCCCAAAGTCGACAGTTTATTTAGTTGCAACCAAACACTTGAGTTTATGTGTCGCAATACCTACATTTTGAAATTAATATTTTCTTTTTATGCGTAACATTATAAATTTGTGTATTACGGAGAACTTTAATATAAATCTACCTCCAAAACCGCTAATTTCGATCTGCATCATTTTGTTGGTTTTTTATGTATTCTAGGACCTTCAGAAGTCAAAGTAATGACTCGGCAGCGTTTCTTTGATATAATGCAGGAATCTAATGAAAGTGGTATTAATGGCAAACTACAATATGCCGAAACTTTTTTGACAAAATGCGAATAATATACTTCTGAAAACAAGAAACGATTCAAGAATGTGATATCTTTTTAAAAAACCTAAATTAAGCGTAGATGGGTTTCTTCGCATTACATAAAAGAATTATTCTTGAAAAAATGAGAGTTGACTACGAAGCACTTTTAAAATACCCCGGAGTCGACAAGAACTAAGACGTCCGAAAAAGAGTTTTAAGGAATCAAGTGAACGAAGCAAAATGTGTAAGACTGAACATCTTTGCACTAATACAAGCAGTGATGAGTTAACTTATGCTGCTCAAATGAAGTTAAGGGCTGAGGGAAGAACAGACGCTTCTAAAGTTGTGCAAGACATGACTAAATCTCCTAAACGAGCAACTAAATATAGAAAGGCTTATTCGAGTAACACTCAAATCCTTCGTCGTATTTCTTGACAAATTCTTCTCTTTAATCTTCTAAATTCACTGGTCGTATATCTACAGAAGTTATTGACAATATTCAAAGAGAATCTTTCGTCGTTTTGGCTACTGTCAGGTTGTCAATGGTACACAATTTGAACATTTAATTTAGTTGTCTTTTGAATTTTGCATTACCAGTAAATTTGGTATTGCAAAATTTTGATATCGTTTTTCTTCAAAATTTTCTGATGTGACCTATACCCATAATTACCTTACCGTATGTGCAAAATGTGCTTTTTTAAATTCCGTAATAAAATATAGGGGTTGCCATTAAAAAATATCGATGACGTCATATCTCCTACGTGGCTCACCCTGTATAAATATTTTTTGTATAAAAATGGGTATTTAAAAATGAAAATCGATGAGTCCGAGCGTTTTTCCTAATTCCTAATTTTTATAGAATTTATGCAGTACCTTACAAAAGCACTGTATGTGTCTAATTATTAAAAAAATGTGTTTTATTATTTTAAAACATCATATTCTAGTGGATGAAAGCATTTTAAGTAATTTAACAGCAAAAAGCCGTATGGTGCTTTATAGGCTAGATCAAAGAATAAGAGAGAAAGGTTCTGTTGCTCTAGTATCTAATGCTGATGATGGAGTACAACCAAGAATACGGACACCGCAAATAGAAAAAGTAGTTCTGGGCAAAGTCAGCAACCGACCTGGAAGCAGTACACAAGGAATTGTTCGCCTTATGTGTACACAGTCCAAAGTGTACTTGAGTATGAAAATCTACATCTATATCATTTTGTAGAGCTGCAAGATCTACTACCGGAGAATTATCCTGTACGCCTGCAATATTGCCAATTGCAAAATGATCCTAATTTTATTAAGTAATATTATGTGAACCGATGAAACCACTACCAATAGAAGGCAACGTGGCCATCAATGGCGTTTTAGTATCAACGCGTAGGTAGGAATCTTGAATTATCTACTTAGTACTTAGACCAGATGATAATTACTTGCGATTTTTAAAAGACGCTTTGCTAGACATGTTAATGGATCTTCCCTTGGCCATAAAAGAAGAACGGAAAGAACACATTAGATAGGCAATCGATTTTTCAAAGGATAGATAGGTCGAAGTGGCCATCCTACAAGACCAGACCTGTCCCGCTAAATTTTTTTAATGGGGTTTTATAAAAGCACACGTAATCAAACTCCAGTTGACAGCGTAGGCGATCTGTGCAAGTAACCAATTATTTTGCAGCAGGTAATGCAGACGTGTCATAAAATCCATAGCTAATGATGGCGGTCATTCTGATCAGACGGGCGCACTTAAGTGTCTCGTAATTAAGCATCGAATTTCGGGCCATTACAGGCAATAATAAAAGCGTTAGTGAAAGCCAGAAGTGACGTAGTGTAAATTGTTAAAGTGTGCAAAAGAAAAATACTTGGCAAGGACGAAAGGAAGCGAGTTTATTAAAAAGGTAAGTGGAGAGTAAAACTGTAAATATTTCACTTGCTGATGAAGCGAGAGAGGGAACGTGTCCGAGCCGTCGAGGCGCTCTGTCCATGCGTTTCTAACACTTGGATCAATAATATTGTAGTTCTCGATAAGAGTAAAACAGAAAAGTTTAAATAGTAAAAGGAATAGAAAACTGCAAACCAGTAAAAAACGAGATTTTGATAACCAACCGATAATTGAATTAAAGTAGTTAAAGAACACTGCAGCGCCGCTTAACGGAAATCTGTGCAGGGTCATTAACCTAGCACATGATAATAAAATTGAGGAAAAAAATGAATATGAAAGAAATTCACAGGATGTTCAATGACATTAGTTTCCAACTACTACAAATGCATACCAATCTTGAATCAGTGGTTAAAGAACTGGAGATAACGAAACAAGAAAATAAGAAACTAAAAGATATAGTCATTAGACAAGAAAAACGAATAGAAATGTTAGAAAAAAACACGAAAAAATAATCTGATGGTGAAAAGCGTAGTAGACAATAAAAATAAAAGAAAGACCGAAATGGAAAAGAAAATTGTGACCATCCTACAGAAGATGGAAGTTAATTTTGATACAAAGAGAGACATAGATGAAATAGAAAGGAATGGAAAATACAGAAAGGATCGAAAAAGACCTATAATCGTAAAACTTATAACTGAAAATTAAAAAAGAAAAATTATGGGACAAAGCAAAAGGTTAAAAAGATCAGAGATTTAGGTCGGGGAGGACTATATTAAGAAAAAATTGGAAGAAAGAAAACAACTGATCCCGTATCTTAAGAGCGCGAGACAAAATAGGGGTAGTGTAAGACTAAGGCACAATAAACTAATAATAAATAACCAAATATACGGGATACAGGATACAAAAGGAACGATGAGTAGTCAAACGTCTAAGCGGGCATGAGATCATCAGAAGGAGACCCCTGCAAGCGCAAACGGAAAAAATTTTAAGAACTTCACAAGCAAAAAAACTAATAAGTGCAAATAACAGAAAGCGGCAACAACGAAACGGCAATGCAATGGATAACAATTTAAGGAAAGAAGATATAAAGAAAGATGTGCATAATGTAAAGAAATCAAACAAAATAACAAATAGGGTACTTATAGGAACGTGGAATGTCAGAAATGTGTATGAAGAAGGAGCAATAAAACAATTAGTACGTAAAATTGAGAGTTACAAATGTGACATAGTAGCGCTGCAAGAGACAAAAATAAAAAACACAGAAATAATAGAAATAGGTAACTTTGCGTTTTTGAATAGTAAAGGTGAGAACAGAAAGCTGGGAACAGGTTTTATCATCCATAAGTTTTACAAAACAGCGATGATAGAATTTGTACCTATAACAAACAAGATGTGCCGGATTAGAATAAGAGGAAGATATCAAACAATCAACCTAATTAATATTCATGCCCGGACAGAAGATACAGCTTCAGAAACCAAAGAAGAATTCTACAAAAAACTAAACAGGAACTAACGAAATACCAAAATATGATATAAAGATTATAATTGGGGATGCTAACGCGAAAGTAGGGAAGGAGATTTATTACGAACCCACAATTGGAAACCATAGTATGCATGACCTGGCAAATGAAAATGGAATGCTTCTGATAGAGTTTGCGACCGGACATAACTTAAGGGTTAAAAGTACATACTTTGAAAGTAAAATAATTCATAACGAAACATGAAGAGCACCAAATGGAGATTACACAAATCAAATAGGCCATGTATTAGTGGAAGCGAAAGATGAACAATGTATTACTAATATCATAACTTTCAGAGGTCCAGATATGAGCACAGACCACTACCTATTAGGTGTAAAACTAAAACAGCAAATGCCAAAACGAAAAGCACATGGACAACAGCGAGTTAAAAGAATAAACTGAAGTACCTTAAACCAAGAAGATGTGTGAGATAAATTTGCAGAAGAAGTACAGAAAGCGTTGCCTATTTTGAGAGCAAGTGACGATGTACAACAAGTATGGGAAAAATATTGCAGACTATTACGAAAGCTGCAGACATAATAAAAGTTAAGCCGAAAAGAGGGAAAAACGAGTAGTTTGACCAAGAGTGTGAAAGGGAGATTGAAAAAAGAAAGAAACTGAGATTGCAAATGTTAAGAACAGAAACGCCAGAAGATAGAGAAAGGTATTACAAAGAAACAAAAAAATGTAAAAAGTTATGTAAAGATAAGAAGAGAAAAAGTTCCTTGGAAAAACTGATAGATATCGAAAATTACTACAAAGATAGAGAAATCAGAAATTTTTACCAAGGAACGAAACGAATACGAAGAAGATCGCAAACAAAGACAGTAGGATTTAAAAACGTGAAAGGAGAGCTGATAATAGATAAAAATGAACTGGAAAAAATGTGGGAAAGTTATTTTCGGGGATTACTGAATAAAAACGAGGTCACAGAAGAGAACTTGCAAACGCAAAGCAACACACAACAGATTGAGTAGGAAGATGAAGAATAACCGCCGGAACTAAAAGAAGTTACGGAAGTTATAAATAATCTAAAAAAACAACAAAAGTGGAGGAAGTGATGGAATAGTAAAATATGGCGAAGAACACCTAGCGGAAACAACTTATCAGCTTATGCGCAAAATATAGGCAGAAGAAAAAATGCCAACAAAATG
>VTPC01006754.1:20110-34453 GCA_011009095.1 Ignelater luminosus | reverse complement strand
AAAAAAAAAATAAAAGCTACATCAATCCCAAACACAATGATGACGTCCGTTTGGAGTGGCCACTCCGTCGCGTCACCCAACCAACCTCCCAATGACGACTAACTGAACTAACTACAAACCGAACAAATAACGAACTCTATTGTGTTGTTCGTTGAAGTGGTTGCTCTATCACCCAAACAACCTCCTGAAACGACGAACTGAAATAAAATAATGAATAGAATGGAAGTGTTCATTTTAGTGCCTGCTCCGTCGCCCAACCAACCTCTCGATGACAACGAACTGAACTAACTAACAACCGAACAAATAGCGAACTCGATAGTGATATTTGTTGAAGTGGCGGCTCCGTTGCCCAAAGAATCTCCCGATGACGACGACCTGAAATAAAATAAATATCAAACACAGTGATGATGTTTGTTAAAGCCGCCATTCTGATGACCATACTATTCGTCAGGCCTATTTGCTTCCATCGGTTGAAGGTGATCGACATAAAATCTCCTCAGATAGTCACCAGCTGAATTGACCAATCATACACTAAGAGATTAATGACTTGATGCATTACACACTCCATGTACCTGGAAATATGAAGTTGATAAAACTGCCGCAAGATACGAAACGGAGCAAAGTTCCTTTTTAGGACATTTTCTCCTACTATGAATGCAGGAAACATCTCAAGAATATTTCTCATATAGGAGGGATTATTCAAAATCGAGAGTGATGGGCCTGTAACCTTTTTTTTTAGCACCACAAGATGACTTTTTGGGCTCGACAGATTTTCCGGTAACAAGGATTCTAGGGTGACTATCGCCTTGATGATTTCTATAAAAGGATTTAACCGTTCACAACCACCTTTTCCAATCCCCTTTGTCCGTAGTTACTACCACTCTAGGACGAGAAGTTTGGGTGGGAATTGGAATCTGCCATTCTTGAGAGGCAAACGGCATTGCCTGGAGGTTACTCCTCAGAAACTACATCTAAAGCAGAATTTCTCTTTTGGTCGACAATCATGAAAATGGCGATCGTTTTGCTAACAATCGCAACACCTGGTGAAAGCCTCTTCTGTGTAAGGACCTCTTTATCCCCTACACTACTACGTCTAGTACTCTAGACACTCTTATTACTAATCCGAAACGCACATTCCGATTTAGGAGAAGACTGATAAGCAATCTCGGGAAGCAACATCCCTGAAATTGAAAAATTGCAGAACTGGAGGGTAATACTTGAATTTCTTCATTAGAAAAAAAATGGAATGACTAGAATCTGAAAAATCGATCAGGAGAACCTCCGACTTCCAATTCTCTGAAGACTCAGACAAAGTGATGAAAAGTTTCTCACTCGGAGCCTTTAGTGGTGGGAAAGGGCTTGGGCGGCGGGTGAACATCCACAAAAACCATCTCCGTATGACTAACCTCGTCAATGAACCCCGATGATACGCCTCAATGGCTACAAATAGAAACGACGTTAAACAAATCTGACCGACTTTTACCAAAGACCGGACTTTCCTTAAGGATTTGGTCGACTTGATTGTTGAGAACGCAGCACTCAGCAATCAGTTTCTGGTATCTCAAGTTTTTTTGATGATTTGCAAAACCTTGCCATGGCCTTGCCCTGTAGTTCCCTTATCATCTTAAATTGATCAATCAACCTATTAGTGTGAACTCACAACAAACCTCTTCAACAAGAGAAAACTACAAAAAAATATACGAGAACCTACCGGCATGGTAGCACAGATTTAATCTCACATATGTAACGGGAACTAAAAGTGAACGTTACGATTTTTTAAAAACCTAAGTACTACATTAAATCCTCTGTACAATTTATAAAAAAAATGTTTCTTTGAAATAAGAAAGAAGAATAAAATAAGAAATGCCAAGAGTTCTTCAATTACATTAAAAAGGAAATTTAATCTAATCGTGTTTTAGCATTTCGATCCCGATTTATCTTTACTTCTTGCAACAGATGCAAGTCTTTATGCCGTTAGTGTAGTACTTTCTTGCGGATATCCTGATGGTACTGAAAAATCGTTACAATTTGCTTCTCAAACATTAATACTGACTCATAGAAAAGACACACAAATTGATAAAGAGGCTTACGCCAATATTTATTTGCGTGCCCATGCTAATGCTGATGCATTATCTTGCTTAGTTTTTGTCTTGAATAATTTTCTGAACAAACAGCTGAAGCTGATTTCTTTCAAATTATCCAGATAAAAGCATTACCAATAACATCCAAGATAGTTGCGGAGGAAACTAGTAAAGATAATTCTTTAAAACAATTACTACATATACGGATTAAAAACCAGCAAAACAGTTGATAAAACTTACAGGTTTTGTGTTTCACGGATTAAATTTGTTTACGTTACAGAATAATTGCAATTTTAGAAGTCATAAAATTGTTGTTCTTGCTAGTTTACGCATAAAAGTTTTACAAGATGTACATGCTTTTCACTTTGGCATTGTAAAAATGAAAACACTTGCTCGTAGCTATTGCTGGTGGCCGAGAATTGATCTTGACATTGAGGAAATTTGCAAAAATTGTATACAATGCAACAGTTTACGAAATAATCCTTAAAAAGTGCCTTTACACATTAATTGCGCTGGGACGTTCATGAGTAATTACTACTTTTTCTACAACAGCGATAACTATCCGTCTTCGCGATAAAATCTTTAATTGTTTTGGTTTGCCACAAGTCCTAGCTAGTGAGAATGGTAGACAATTTTTATCATACGAGTTTCAAAATTACCTTAAAAATAATGGAATTATTTATAAACTTACAGCTCTCTGTTATCCTGCGACCAATGCCTCGTTGTCTGTCACGTTTTAACTTTTAAAAGATTAAATTTTTATTTAATTACAGAATTACACCTCACACAGTAACTGGTGAAAGTCCTTCTAAACGTTTATTTGGACGACAGATTCGTTCGCGTTGGGAATTGACGTATCCGTAACCTTCTATATATACACCAAATACTACAGAAATTCCAAAAAGCAACATTACTGTTCTCATTTGGTCTCATTCCAGATAATATTATATTATTATTATTACTTCAATTTTTTTTTAAATTTTTTTTAGTATTCTGCAAGTGCGCATGTGTTTTTCAGAAATATTTTATTACGCTTAGTGCTAGTTTCTTATAAGATATACTTTCAGAAACTTATTTAATTGCATTTTACTGAAACTACAATTTTATCTTATATTTTAGGGACAAGATACTACAAGTGTGACCGTTGGATTTACCTTGAGTTTGCTTGGAGTTTATCAAACAGTACAGGTTAGTAATTTTTTAGCAAATGTAACTATTAATAAATTAAAAAATACTTTTGCTTCAAACACCTATCTTGCTCAACAAGCCTAATCAATTTATAAAAGAAAACCCTGGTCAGTTCTAAAAGTCTGAACAGTTTGACTAGCACCTTGAGCTCGCAGAGATCTATACAAGTCCAAAAATCTAGACATTTGAAGATATGGTTGTGCTTGTCTAAACCTAACTTTGATATTTTTGTCCGTATGTAATATAACGTCTTCAAAGAGTCAAAGAATATACAGATAAAATTTTGATTTTGCCAGAATTTTGAATCAAAATAGATATAAATGAAGACGTGTCTTTTTCAAGCGTCTGTTTTACTATCTGCCGAAAAGTTTTTACTACGGTTTTATTGAATATTGAACACCAAGAAGATGTCCTCATGTCCAATTCAGAGCTAGTTGATCCAATACTAAAGTAATGACGTTTTTCTTTCAGAAGGTTGAATAGCAAATAGAAGAAAGAATCATAATCAATCATTTGAACCATTGAGTTGTCATGATAAATTGATGAAGCGACTACACAAAATTAAACCGTATTTACTAAGTATTTTTTATTTTAGAATTCCATGCGATTCTTAAGAAAATAAATGCTGTAACAATAGACCCAGAAATCAGAAGTAAACTTTCGTTTGTTGCTACTTTCCTTAGCAATCGAATGTGGTTCAATAGTGGTACATAAGAATGTGTGATGGAACCGTGTCTATGCTTTTTAGATTAAAATGGACCATTTATTACATTTTTCTTTCAGATATGTATAGGTATGGTTCATATACCATAGTTATCGATTTTTGCGTCTCCATTTCTGTGAGCCCTGATGAAGTCGCCTTATTGGCTTAGCATCTGAGGTCGGCCCCGATAATATTCTGCAGTTAGTAACAAAAAAATGCAAGATAACAATAGCATCAGTTTATCTTCCTACTCGTCATAACCCGAAAAAGCAGAACTACAAGCGAATACTACAAGTTTGAATCTTACTACTGCCAAAAGCTCTAAAAGAATGTGGGAGAGACTTACTCTGCTGGGAGTCCAACGTACTGGCCCACAGACATGAGAAAAGTGTGAGATCCACTGGACTTTTTTATAACAAGAAAACTTTCTACTATGTCAAAGTAGACTTGTTATCTGATCACTTTTCGGCCATTCTCATCTTGAGCAAAACTATTCTCTGCAAAGAAAATAGACCAACTCTAACAAACCACACCACTGATTAGGGCGGCTTTAGAGATAGTCTTGATATGAAACTTGTGTTGAATATATCTTTAGAAACAATGGCCCAATTGAACCATGAAAGTGAACAGTTGGTCGTAGACCTGCAACAAGCAGAATACAATACTAAAGAACTAATCAGAAAAAAATAGGTACAAATTAGAACACTAATCAAAGAAAAAATAAATGTAAGAAAACGATGGCAAACAACAAGAGCTCTTCCATCTGACAAGACTAACTTAAATAACCTCACCCAGCAACTAAAACGTGATATTATAAAAATCAAGGACGAATCAATTGGTAACTATTTTTAAGACCCAACCAGCAATAAAAGCACGGACTCTTCACTGTGGCATCTTTTACGCACATTTAACCTCTACAAATGGAAAACAATCAATAGGGCAAAATCAATAAAGAAAAAGCAGAAGCTTTTGAAAAATACTTAGATTAAGTCTACTCAACAGACACTGATGAATCGAATTTAGATGATCTGGTACAAGAAAACTTAGATGAAGAAATGATAGAGCTAACATCACCAAATGAAGTTCTGGAAGAAATTAAAGAAAATCTCGGTTCACACAAAGAACTGTATTACAACTCTCAAGAAAAGGGCTTGTTAACTTGATAAACTTCTGCAATTCTGCTTTCCGTCTGAGACATGTCCCAGACATGTGGAAAATACAGAAGTAATCATGCTGCCGAAGCCACGAGAAACACCATATTAAGTGACATCACATTAACCAATCTCACTTCTTCCAATAGTATCAAAAGTCTGAAAAAATTCTTCCTAAAAGACTCAAACCAATAATAGAAAAAAAACTGATACCTTCACATTTGTTTGGTTTCCGTAGCCAACACTCAACAATAGAGTAAGTTCACTGCATCACAAATATAATGGAAAAGAGTCTAAAAGAAAAGAAGATCTGCCTTTCAATGTTCCTCGATGTTGCCCAAACCTTTAACAACGCTTGGCATTTTGGATTGAAGGACAAACCTCAAACCCTGCTTTCGCAAACATACGCTGAGTTCTTAGAAGGATGAATATACAGAACTTAGACCAATAAAGGCTGACGTTCCACACGAAAAAAACGCTACAATTACCATCTTTGCTGACGACACAGCAGTATTAGCAACAGGTAGCAATATAGAAGAAGCAACAGCTAAATTGCAAAAGGCCGCCGACAGCATATACAGGTGGACAAAGTGATGGCATATAAATCTGGACGAGAAAAAATTCGCTTGTACCAATTTCACAAACAAGACGCAAGACAACTACACCCGCAAGTATGCTTGACATAAAACTGCGTTGGAAAGAGCACGTCAAAAAGAAACAACAAGAATTAAATATAAAATACAAAAGCAGTACTGGCTGATGAGACAAAGGTAGAAGAAGTCAAGCACTAAGTGCAGAAACATGAAAACAGACAGGTAATGGTCTCTGGACGGTGCCAGACATCTTGGTCGACGGCGAACTCACTGCTTATCGGTGCAAGGGAAGCACCTGGAACAGGTTCCCAACTTGCCGCATCGGGAGTAGAAGAGGCGACTCTTTCCCCTTACAGTTCTAACAGATTGTCTTGCAACTTAGGATCAGTGACGGCTTCGGTCTTAGGCACCTTGGAGACCTGATCCAGTAGGAGCTCTACTAGGTTGAAGATGTAAGAATGTGGCGGCGGAACGTCGACTTGAATTCTTAGGTATCTAAACTGGACGGCGGATGTATCAGCCTCCGTGCAGAACTCTGGCCTGTCTTTGTCAAGCTGGTTTGCTGGTTTCGGTGGAAGCTTTCGACGGTGGAGGACTCTCCTGATCTCGGACGAATTATTCAAATTATTCACTAGGTCTTCTACTGCGGTACGCTCCTGGTTGTGTCTACTTCGTAGATTCAATGCTAGGCAACTGACTACTTTTTTTCTGGTCAACGGTGTGACGGCCAGGCAGGGTTTTGTCGAGCGCTTTTTCTCTGCAGCGGAGAGAACTCGACGGTTCTCCAAGAATAGGTTTCCGATCTTTACATTAAAGTGCAAATTCGAGCCGGACAAAAAATCGACTCTTAAAATAATTTTGTATGCTAACGTCGGCATATAATGCACCAGGAGGGATCTCTCGCTGTCGAGAATCTTGTTCCGGGCCCGAAATGCCTTGGATACCCGGGCGGTTTCCTGATTTATAAAGGTGGCCCATATGAACTTTGAAAGTCGGTGGTAATTCTTTAGTAGACGGGCAACTTTGTCTTTCATAAACGTTGCAACGGAACAGTGTGTACTAAAACTGGTATCTATGAATGGTAATGCGATAAACGGTCTGATGTACAATGTATCTGAGGCGGCGGTTAGAGAGAAGACCCCAGGCCTCCGAGCTAAGCCTCTCGTGTCCTGACAAACAACTGTTGGATTGGACACCAGAGGTCCAGTACTCTGTCTGATCTACGTATTTGCCTGGGCTTTCTTAGTTGCCGGCGGTTGAGCCAGGCTCGCTGGTTCGGATCTGTCCTGGCTTCGTACCACGAGCGGTTTTCTTACTTTTGTTTTGGGGTAGCTTGGCTTTGTTGTGGCCGTAGCTGATTCATGGTTACTCGGAGTTGAGACCACAAGTCGCACCTCACGTTTTGGTTCTTCCTCTTTCTACTATTGGACGGTGTGGAAAAAGTCCGAGATATTCTGGTAATCACCACGGTGGAGGTACAGGTGGTACTCTAGTAGCAAATTACGGTAAAGCCAGAATAACACTTGTTTCCCGGTCATGCCACCATGTCTTCGGAGTAGAGTCTGTACCGCTTGATTTCGGCTTCCAGGTTGCTTTTATAGCTGGACGACAGGTAGAAGTCGTGAAAGACCTGGAGAAACTCGGGCCTGGTTATTCCTGTATCAGTATAATGCTGTTCCTGACATCAGTTCTGGTAACAATACCAACAACTGGTCTTCCAGGATATTGTGAAAGGTACTCACTTCGTCCAACCTTTCTATGAAGGCTACAGGATCGCGGGTCTTGATGTTAGCGGTGCAAAGATTTACTTCCGATACTGTCGTCATTGGTGGCGGTTACTTTGTTCCTATTGGAGTGGTGTTTGCAGCAGAGTAATAAAGCTTGGAAATGAGAAATAGGGATGGTGGGCAGTTGGTACAACTGGCTGGCGGGTTGGATACAGAAATTAACGGAACGGTCATGGCGGCGGAAACGTACGGTGAAAATGGGTTAGAATGCACCGAGGTCCGATAGGGCAGGTGATTTGATGTGTAATAGCGGCGGAGAATTGTGGTCTGGTTAGATACCAAAGTAGTTACGGGAAGGGTTGAATTCTGGTCTATAATGAATCAGGGGTTGGGATTCTAGACGGCGAAGGAACAGGTGTGTACTTTCAAACCTCGGAACTAAGGGCAGGCTTCTCAACTCTCTCATCTTAAGCCTGTATATCCAAACTACCCTTACATCGCCTAGCTCTATTGCCTGGTTGGAGTGTGCAGGGCTGGGTGGTGCCGGTGCAGATAGATTGTTACCAATTTCAACTTCGGTGTTCAACACTGACGTCCTGGTGTTCTGATCTTACAATCCTGTGGTTGACTGTTTTAGGGATGACGAAACAGTACCTGCTTTTCTATAAATTTTTGGAAACAAAACGGTGCTTGCTCCCAGGTAGCTGCTGTGAAGACACGATTATCCAGAGATCGAACGGCTGAAACATACTTTCTAGGAGACTATACAGTTCTATTATACACAACAGCAATCTTTATACAAGCAGCAATACAGCTAATACCATCTACGCAGGGTACAAGCCAATCGGAATGCAAATCAAGCAGGGAGCAAGCGGGTCGGGTCATAAGATTTATTGGATTGGTTTAGGTGCCTTACAAGCTTAACGGAGGAATTAGAGAAATGTCGGGAAATTGTCCAAACAGGGCGGCTCTTTCTACACGACACAATACCACTAGATACGTCGGACGCACTCCATAACTGTCCAAACTGCTCTAGTGCCAGAAAAGCGTTTTTATGGGTCGCTTGCTGCTGCAGCCGCTTTACGGCTAACGGAAAGCATTGATTCCACAAGTAAAGGAGAAACAAGAAGGAAAGGAGCTTTAACTCATACAGCCGGAACCGCTTAACTGCCAGAGGAAAAGTTAGAAAAGAATTTTGTGGATTGGGCATGGACTACCTCACTTTTGACCATCGTCCTTCACTGATAACTATAAATCCAAAACAAAAAGGGCGAAACATTTGTTTGAAGGTACGGTGGTTAATGCTTACATAATGTTTGATGGGTATTTCACACTGAAAAACTACCGGGGCGTCTCCTAAGATTCTTTAATTTAACTGCTATAACAATTTATTTCTTTGCTTATCAATCAAATCATAAAATTATTCTACAGCATCTGATGTCACCTAAGGAATAAAGAGAAGACAGTTTAGACAAATTCTTGCGTGGGAATTTGAATGGTCCTGCGTAATTTTACCTGTAAACAATTATTTTAAAGCTAACTACAATTTTTAGTTAGTTAACTGCCCAGAACAATTTTAAAACAATGATGCATCAAATAATTTTGTAATTTCATTTTGCTTTTATTTTGTTTTGTTATATAAAACATAACATACAACTTTCAATTCCGAATAGCTTTTGATTTTCTTTTTTTTTTGTAGGATAAAGTAATGACAGAATTAGATGAGATCTTTGGAGAATCAAATCGTCCAGTTAGCTTTGAAGATATTCAAAGCCTGCGTTACATGGAACAAGTTATACAGGAAACATGGAGATTATTTCCTCCCATTCCAATGATCGCAAAGAAACCCACAACTGATATTCAATTAGGTAAAAACCCTTCTATTGATGTTGAACAATTTTAGCTTGAATTAAAAGAAATTCTTTTCTGTAGAAAATTGCGTACTTCCTGAAGGCAGCACAATCGCAATAATAATAATGGCCATGCATAGAAATCCAACACAATTTCCTAACCCCGACGTATTTAATCCCGACAATTTTCTACCAGAAAGGATCAAAGCGCGCCATCCATACAGTTTTATACCGTTCTCTGCAGGATCTAGAACCTGCATCGGTGAGTGGATGTATTATTCTGAATTGGTCTGCATGTTTTTCTTAGGATTTATTTTTGGGTGTTACATTTTCTTGTGAATGGTAATATAGGTAGGTTCAAAATAAATGCTTTTGCAGTAACGGTTAATTATTATATTGTGTGTGACTAGATTTTAAAGATAATATAAATTTCAGGTGCCAAATACGCTATGCTGCTAGTTAAAGTTATGCTGGCAACACTATTGCGTTCCTACAGGGTATATTCGAAACGAAGGGAACGCGATTTCGTTCTTGCTGGACAAACTGTCCTAAAACGACGAGAGGGATTCCTTATCAACCTGAAGCCTAGAGAAAAGTCTTCCATGATCATAGCAGCCGCGTAAAATAAACAACAAAGGGGAACTTATTTTTATGGGTTATCGTATAATACTGCCACAAACAAATATTTCTTGAATATAAATTTTGTTTGATGCGCAGTAGAAAATTTTTGTTTGGTTTCTTTGAAACTGGAATTTTTTATTATTAGATTTTCATTGCTGTTTTGTATCTTGCGCTGGTTTATGATATTAGATTATTTAGGAAAAAAACAGTAAACCTCAAATTGTTGAATAGGTGGCAGCTTTGTAAATTAAAAATTTATAAAAGATTATTTTCTAGAATAGTTGATATTATGCAATTATTTTTGTTAGGGGTTTGTTTAAATTTATATTTATCATTAAGGTATTAAGCATTATATAGACCCAATGTATGAGTGGATTATTTATTAATTGTTATAATAAAACAATTTGTTTTGCGAATACTATTGAATTCCATTAAAAATTAGTACAATATCCATTAAAGAATAATTAATGAAGGAGGTATCAATATAAGTTTTGGAATTTCTATGCAAACCCGTCCGTCTGCAGGCACCGAATTTCTTCTTTTTTAGATTCATGCATAATGATAATGGCATTCTAGAAACCTCCATCAATATGTCAATATTTTAGAATATTGGTAGCATAGCTCAACAGCAACATTTTAAGAAAAACATTATGATGTTGACTTGTTACTCTACAGTAACCCGCTAAACTTAGTAAGTTCCATTGGGCGTAGGTAAGGAGGTTATGTACATAGTAAAAGTTTTAAGAAGGTTAAACCAATAATAAAGCTTACCTCGAGAGGAATTCCAGAAGATTCACAGATTTGTGAAGATCAAACACAGCAACAAATAATTACACGTCAAAGCAAATATTCTTAATAGTTGTTACTTTCTTTCTAAGTAGCAAATCGTCATAAAAAAAATTAATTGAATTAATAAAATCTGAAGCCGAAGTTAATTACAAAGAAATAATTAAATCATAAATTCAAAAAATTGCTTTTAAATTCTAGATTTAATTGAGCAAAAAAGTCCCTTTTGTATTTTTTCCGTACAATAATTCATTTTCTAGTAAAATGGGACTTTTTAAAATTTCTCAAATTTTAGCAGCCTATAATATGGTCATGCCCCAGTGAGTAACACGGTTATGGGGAGTCTTGGCTTAACAGACCGGACCAATAGGAGAAAGTCTCATTAGGGACCTAAATCTCTAGGGGGTCAGACCAGCCTGAAGGGATACTTGACCAAATAGATATGATCTACCTCGGAGGACCAAGCGCAACCCCAACTTAGTCGTCTGGGATTTAACTTCAATGAGACCCATATTAGAAATATTTCTTTCTCTTATTCAGAATCGGAATTAAAGTTAACTAGATCGGAAATGGAGGACAAACTCGGCAATTCTATTCGGTAGATTTTAAACTCCAGTGTGGTGGAGATCATCAGGGCTAATTGTAACGATTTTTGCTAATCGTTAATTTTGTTCATTAATTAGTTATTAATTTTCTTATTATTTAATTCTGTTTTAACCCCTACTCTTTTGTATGACTGGTTACATACATAGCAGGCGGTTTGTAGCTATCATTACTTTCATGAGATCTAGTCACTTCCGATTTCGAAATTTGGTTTTTTCTTGAAAAGAAAAATAAAATATTTTTCTGTCGGTTACGACGCTTTTTTTTTAAAAGAAAAAGTTCAAGAAATGTTTTAAAAATCCATTTATTTGTTTGTTTGCCTACATTCCATTAGTCGATCGTTACAAGCATATTGTTAAATGATGGGTTAGTTTATGCGTCTTCGTCTTCCTAATGTGGCAAAAATAAGTGATTGCTATGGTTTGTCTGACACAGCAGTTGCAGCTGTAGCAACTGCTGTTCTTCAAGATGTTGGTCTTGTGTTGAAAGCAGATTTTGATAGTGTTACTAATAGAAGCAAGTTGAGAAAAGAAAGAGAAAAGCAAAGGCGATCTGCTTTAAGAGAACTTGAAGAGAAACTATTTGGACTATTGTGTGACGGAAGAAAGGACAAACAATTGTAAGTGAGAAGAAAGGTAGCAAGTACTATAAGAAAGTTGTAACGGAAGAACATACTTCTCTAGTAAGCGAGCCAGGTTCTACTTTTATTGGACAGCCATCAAGTGGCTCATCTCAAAATATCCAAAGGGATATTGTCGACTTCTTAAGAAATAAAGATATTTCCACAGAAAATCTGATTGCAATAGGATGTGATGGAATAGAGGTCAATACAGGAAGAAAAGGAGGAGTTATACGACTGCTCGAAATGTGCCTTGGAAGATCACTTCAGGGCTTATATGTCTGTTGCACATTAATGAGTTACTGCTAAGGCATTTGCTACAGAGCATGGATAGAGTGACAAGTGAACCTATTTTGCGGATCGGAATCCAGAGACGACTTCATTGCAGCGTTGCTACAATCAAGAAAAATACTGCCTTTTTTAACACAAAATCTGACTATAATATACAACAGAATCTTTATAAAAAGTTAATTTTTATATTACTTTTATATATTAGCTATGAAAGGGTAGAAAGTTTTCATAGTGAATTGATTTTTGATTTAACTATCGTACCTCACTATGATGTATTGTTATTATACTTTCCTTAAAATATTAGATGGGTCTGGGGACCCTGAAGAAAACATTCAAACATCTTATAATGTTTACGGTACGTTCGACTTCTGTATACACAACTTTTCCGCACAATTAGAAACTCCAACCTAAAAAATTTTTTTCGGTCGATTTCACTCCACCCTATTCTAAGTGTAATAAAAATCATAAATGGGAAGAATGTCCTGCTTGTGAGAAGGTTTGTCTGCTTTGCAATAACAGAAATCATTTTGCAGTGATATGCAAGCAAAAGAAAAAGCAATATGGAAATGCTCAAGGTAGACTAATAAATAGGAAAATAAAAGTTGGAGAGACCGCCCAAAAGGAAGAAGAAAGTGAAGAAGAAGTTCTTCACTTGGACCATTGGAAACTATAAATGAGGTAAATGGAATAGTTACTATTACAAAGTATTGGATGGAAACTGTCAAAATAAAAAGCATAATTTCGATACCTTTCAAGTTAGATGCTGGTTCTGTTTGTAGCATAATAGGTTAGTGCGTCATAAAGCTCACTTAGTGTTAGTTGTATATAATGGAAACGAATTAAAACCTATAGGTAGTATAGAGTTAGAACGTGTTGTTAGAAATATTAAAGCCACAATCAATTTTGTTATAGTTGATACAAATAGTACCCCAATATTGGGCTTAGAAGATTGTGTTAAATTAAACTTAGTAAACAGGATATATGCCATTTTAAATAAAGATGACGAACGAGCAAGATTTATTCAGAACAATAAGACAGTATTTTCTGGTGTAGGGAAAGTAGGGAAGTATTCGATTAGATTAAATAATGATGCGGTGCCAAAAATTAAATCAGTTCGTAGAATCCCAGAATCCATTAAAGATAAAACAAAAGAGGCTTTAGATAAGTTAGAAAGAATGGGAGTAATTTCTAAAGTAAGTGAACCAACTGAATGGTGTCACAATTTAAGTATAGTAGAGAAATCAAATAAAACTCTTAGATTATGTTTAGATCCTCGTGAGTTAAATAAATATATTTTACGAGAGCACTTTCCTATCCCAAATCCAGATGAGATATATATTAGGCTAGCAAGAAGAAGTATCTTTACTGTTTTAGACATGAAAGACGGGTATTTTCAGGTTGAATTAGATAAAGAAAGTAGTTTCCTTTGCACCTTCGGAACTCCATTTGGCCGATATCGTTACAATAGGATGCCCTTTGGTGTAAGTTCAGCTCCTGAGGTGTTTCAAAAATTAAATAACCAAATTTTTGGAGACTTGGTAGGTGTTGAGATTTACTTTGACGACATCATTGTCGCAGGCCGTAAAGAATTAGAACACAATAGAATTTTACAACAGGTAATTGATCGGGCTAAACAATATAATGTAAAATTTAACAAAGCTAAATTAGAATATAAAGTATCGGAGGTGAAATATTTAGGAATGATCATTTTGAAAGATCCTAAACATATTGAAGCAATATTAAATTTAAAAGCACCACAAAATGTTAAAGAACTCCAAAAATTCCTTTGTATGACCAATTATCTCACTAAATGTATACCTAAATATTCACAAATAACTGCTCCACTAAAAATTTTACTTAAAAAAGATTCATTGTGGCAATGGGACGCAAATCATGAAAATGTATTTCAAAAATTAAAATCAGGATTAAGTTGCGCCCCCACATTAAAAACTATTGACAATGAATCTATTTTAACCATACAAACTGATAGTTCTCAGCTAGGTATTGGAGCATGTTTGTTACAAAGAGGTCAGCCCATTTCATTTTCATCAAGAAGTTTAACAGAAACTCAAAAAAGATGTGCTCCAATCCAAAAAGAGATGTTTGCAATACGTGCAGCATTAGAAAAAT
>VTPC01006750.1:122778-144505 GCA_011009095.1 Ignelater luminosus | reverse complement strand
GGGCAAAATGTCTTTTTGCTCATTAATGGAAATAGTAGGAAAGTTGTCTTTGCAGATTTATAAAGAAGCGACAATTTTTCTCTGCTATAGACGGTGTACTTATTTATAGTACGTATCAAGTAGGTTGGACGCCACCGCAATTTGTTTTTTTTTTAATATTGCAAGTTGTGCGCAATTGAAACATGTTTTCTTATCCAAAAAGTCTTTTCAGTAAGCGTAGATAAGTTACCTACAAAAAGCCTCTGTGACTGTATCACCAGCAATGTTATCTCGTTCTTCAAAAACCTTAAAGAACTAAACAAAGCTCGGACGAAGCTAGGGTCGGCCTGCAGATGCTTGCATCAATAAGCTTTCTATCGATTTAAGCGTGGTTTGCATGATGTATCAAGTTACTGCATTCTAAAAAATAAATTGATGTGCCTTGCAAAAAATTGGTTTACATATGGTATTCACACCTACTTTAGACATTACAACTACATACTGTTAGTGGTTATTCTGTAGGCGGTTTCGTCGTCTTAATCATAGGAAACTTTAACAAAATGAGTTTTTGACCACTTACTAATTGCAAGCTATACTCCACCATCACCATCACCACGATCTTGGACGCGTCACACCTCCACCAGCCACCGGGCCATTGCGTGACTGTTGGCTTTGTACTTTCCGCCCTACCCATTATCAACCGACATTAAGTCATTGCTGCGCATTCTTATGCTTATGATTCTCCGTCATTCTACAACTAATATTTATCAATTAAGACTGAAGACAAAAATAGCTTTTAAACAGAAGGCCGTTTTTTGGGGGCTTTCTAACGGCTGTTTGTTTTGCTTGCAGGCTATATTATAGACAAGAAGTTCCATGTCCATGCGATGTTTTATTCCCAAAATACCAAACATTATGCTTGAAGTTTTTTGGTTTAGATCGATTGTGGGATTAGAAACAAAAGCAAAACTACAAGTATGCTACGAATATGTTCGCTTTGTTGGCTACTGTACACATGATTACTGTTGTAGCGGAATATTCAATTGGTTAACGTTTTATATCTTCTGAGAATTCTATTTTGCCTACCTGAGACACGTTTATAAAATCAAACTCAACTTTGGTTTTAGTAAGTCTTCGGGTAAGAAAACAACGGAATAAGTATTAAGAAGACACCACTATAGAAAAACCTACAAAACGACTAAAACATGCAATGACTAAGAATCAGAAAAACCTGGCCAGCACGTAATAATTTTTATTGTAGACAGTAACGGTTGGCTGCTCTTTATCGCGGAAAGGCAACATTATAAAATTATTGAAATTTACTGTAGTTGTTTATTAACTTTCAAATTATTTAATAATATTTTGTACGAATTAGAAATTACCTTATCAAGAACTTTTATCGAACACAAGGTGAAACATTGATGTCGTTCAATAGCAAACTGTTATTTTGTTCCAATTCCAATTTGTCATCCATACACTCTTATTCACACTTATAGAAGACTAATTTACTTTCATCAGATTTAGATCTCGAAAAACGACTTGACTCCATCTAGACACGTCCTCAAACTCTTATGGAATAGCGTAGTGAAACAGGCAGTCTAATAAAACTATACGGATAAACTCCATATTCTACAAATTCTTCCAGTTCAGGAAACATTCTTAAAAACGCAAACTCCAACACTTAATCATTGCTACTCTCGCGTCCCTTAAATAGTACCCGGTCGTTCTTCTTCCACATCTAGATCTTTCCATCTTGCCTCTAACAATCTCAAATTCTTTCAGAAACTTTTGTTTTTGCTGTTATGAATCAACCATTGTTTATTACTCCTTTAGCCAGTAGCTTTTGTATGATTTTATAACCTGGAAAAGAGAATACTGCCAGAAAGAATTTAGTTCAGACGCAGCAATTTTTAACAAAGGACCGGATAAAGCTGAACACACTTTGAAGTGAAGGTTATCTACAATGGAACTTGAATCAGTTATCCAAGGCATAATGTTGTAGTAATCCGTAATCTTAAAGGATTCCTAGTCAAAGTTTTTAGACATTAACGATTTAAGATTGTAAGATTGGAGACATTATCGTATTTAGTAAAAAAGAAAAGTTTGTCCAGGAATGGTGGAAGGCAGTTGGATCATATTGTACTCGTTTTTGTTTAATTATCTGAGTATCATCTTATACTTTAAAAGTAAAGTTCAGTTGCTTACTTACTGTTAATTGATTTTAGACGAAAATGAATTGATTATCGCAGAAATGGGAACAAAAAGTTCGTTAAAGAAAACTACTATAAGAATAGCCTCGGAGGATACTGATGAGATCCCATTTGACATCTTGCATGTGTTATCATTCAACACGGACACAAAAAGATGGGTCCAAAAGAAAAACTTTCTGCCAACAAAGAAAAATCAACTTTTTGATTTTTGGACATACTCTTATGGCATTTTTTTCTTAAGAACTGCGTGGTATTTTAAAATTAGAAATAAAAGTACCTACTATGTTTTATTTTGTTGTATTCTCGTAATTTGCTTATCAATTGTAATTTCATTGTCCTGGTTCAGTAGATTCGAGTGTCCAAGCTTTCACAAAACTATCTAAATCTAAAAGGAAGACAAATATTGCAAGTATATGGTTGTAATATTTCAAAATAAGATTTTTTTTATCTTTTACTTCGCTTTTAAAAGACAAAATTCGTTTAGAACAGTACTCAGCAAGCAGAACAGCGTCTGATTCGTTTGATTAATTGGACATATTTGTCCCCAATGACCAACTTGAATAATTAACGTCATTAAGACGTCATTTTTGCTCTGTATCGTTAATAGAAAATTCCATGTTTAGCATGACAAGTCGGAAGATTTCTAATGTTGCGTTGTGAAGGGTGCCAGGACGCAAAAATCTGAAGTTTTCTCAGTGCGCACTAAATCCTGAGGCCGACCCTGATTAGAAGTAATACAAATTTGACTTTCCAGGAATTTTTTTTTATTACTTATTACATCGTATTTTAATGAACATAACCTACAAATCTGTTCAGCAAAATGGAAAATTGCTTCTTGACTAACTGAAGATTAAATTAAAATCCAATTCGCTTACAAGGCAATTTTTTAATTGTAGGTACTACATCATAAGTAACTAAAATGAATTTACAATTTCTACTAGTTACAGGCATAAGACCAAAGTAAGATTGTTGAGGTTTGTTCTATTTTTTGAAAACACTCTTCTAATATAAAATTGAATTATGGAACTCCAGTTTGTTTCTAGGAAAAGCACCAAACAAACATCCCATTATCTAAATTAGAATTTAATGGAATTTTAAACCGAGACTAAATTCCAAACAATAAATAATAAAAAATGTGTATTCGCGACCAAATGTTTGTTCCTACAGCATAATATCGTAAAAGGAACGGTCAGCATTTTAAATTTAACGGGAAAAGTTAAAAGAAAAAAACATAAAACTTATTTTCCTCTTATCTCTTTGAGTTATATCAGTTATCCGAAGCATACCTATCTTTTGCTCACTCTTGTAAAACTTTACGTACGAATATAAAACCGTACAAATCTGTAGGAACGTAGGTACTATATATACACGAAAGAGTGCGAGAAAAAGTTTTTATGAAATTTCTTATTCATTTAAAAGTTTCCTGCGCTGTTTTTATCAGAAAACCGCGACATTTTTTCCGCCACGAATGAAATTTTTTAACCCAGTAATCGTCGTTTCGGGAAGTTTTTATAAATGCCTTTTTTCTATTAGGAATTCAGTTACCATTCTTTGAAGGAAGAAAATTTTAAATTATACCTTGACGTCATATTAAAATTACACTTTTTACAACTTTCGAAACCTTGAAAGTTTGATTTTTTTTCTTTATGCTTCTACATTTTCAAACTTTATTTTTCTGTAGTTATTAAGTTCTCTCAGAATTTCTTGTTTAATTTGGATTAGGGTTATGTATTTACTATTTTACATATTCAGATTAAGAAAAAAAATTTAAGCGATCACGAAATGTTTTATCTTGATCCTTTCTTGAATCTTTTGTCAAACATACAAACGTGCTATTACTAGTTACATCGTGCACATCAGTAAGAGGTATCTCTCTTTTCTCTTTTATTTTACACTATAAAAGAGATGCTCTCGGAAAAGTAATATCCTCTCTCGTCTCCGCGTTTCTATAAGAAACCTAAGTACAGGAAAAAATTAAATCTGTTCCATTCTTAGATAAACGTTAAACTTAAATCGATACTGAATTTATCAGACTTATTACAAAGAAATTCTCAAGAAACGATTCGAGATTCTTTTTGTGGATGGGATTAGCTACCCCCAGTTTTTAAGTTAGTTTTAGCTTACATTGGTTCTTTGAACTGTGTTTTAATCAATCTAGGTTTTCATTTACAAACCTGATTTATTGGTCTATTTTAAAACATTTTCATTTGCAGAATCGTTTTCTAAAAGATTTTTGATAAAGCTCTACTACATAATATAATAATTATAATAAAAAATCAATCGAACAACACAGATTTAATTCGTGAACGATCGTTTGAAGCTTGTCTAAACTGTGACTGTTCTAGGCGGGGTTGTATGATCGTACTGAGATTTTTCTCAAAATCGTCCAGAAGATCGGCTTAGTGATAGCCTAGTAGAAATGATATCTGCGAGTTTAAAACCATAACACCAGACTTTAATTTAGATTCTAATAACAACAACCTTATACCTTAAGAAAAAGAAAGTTCTCCTCCAACAGTATGTGCAAGTCCGAAAACATGAGAAAATATCTCTTAAATTCTAAAATCCAAATTTAAAAAGGCCTACAAATACGAAGTAAAACTGCTATAATTCTATTTTAAAAGATAAAATTGTCTGCAGAGGCTAGATACATTAATTTGAAAGTTGTCAGTTGTTAGACAAAATGTATGAGTGTTCTACTGTATATTAAAAGATGTCATACAAAGACAATTTATTGCTGACAATGGGGTGAGAATATTATCTAAGAAAAAGGAAAAGATTTATCGTTCTCATCTTAACAACCAAAACCCCTCTTTTAATTATCCAATCCGGGATATATGACTGATTCGACCCCTAATAATATTTATAGACTTTAACTTCTTGCGTTTAGATGAAGTTTTGCAAACTTTCCGAGCAGCTCGCGTCGATTCCACGCATCGTGCGTTCAAGGTAAGCTTCCTTGATTAAGTTCCTGACGTGAGGTTCACTTTCTGTGCAAAAAGGTGTTAGGTTTCTTATGTTACTCTTTTTAGTGCTTCTCGTGTGAAGCTCGCAGTGCTTTTCATCTAATTTTATTTGACCACAACGAAACGTTTTTATTCTCCCTGGTCCCAGAAAAACTTCAAATCATCTCAGAGCGGCAGCTTGTCTAGAGAATCCGTATTATTAATTAATTTATCTTAAGAAGGTCCTAGTTATCAAATTCCGTCTACAAGAAGGTTGATAGGGTAATAGATTCTACCTCGTCAACATAAATCATTTATCGGGCTAACGCACATGCATTATTAAATAGTAAATCCCCAGCTGTTAAAGCGCTGAAGATCATCTTCAAGAAATTCTCAAGGGAATACTCTAGATAGTTATTATTTATTTGATCCGCATCAGGAGTTACTTCGCGACTCCAGGCTAAACTTCTCCCTCGTGCGGAGTTGTACTAGCATTTGTGATTCTAAAAACCTGTGCGCGCGATCGGATTACCTAACGCATCTAGATTACATCAGCCTTAAATACTGTAAGTATCTTTCTTCGTTTCCTTTTAGAACTGAACCAATTTGTTATAATAGCTTAAGTTAGTCTTCATTTGTTTTGCCTATTTCATAAATAAAGAAATAGGTAGGAATATTTCGGTATAAAATAAGTTCAAACTCGTTCTGCAAACTGCTAAGTAAAGGAATTTCATGTTTTATCTATTATTCTGTATATCAGATTATATAGTTAGTTTGTTAACCAATATTTTGCATCTAGACGTCCTTTGCTTGATTAAGTTATAGATATTCGAGTTGATTGCGAATCGCCGTGAATCAACTCTACAGGAAACAGCTGCCCAGCATGTGGTGTTTACTATTTATAAATTTTATAAAGCATTTAGTATTAAAAACAAAGCTCTATTATTTCGCGTGTTTTATTCCAGTTAATTTAATAAGCTAAAATAAATCGCTAAGTTTTTCAAGATCCTACTAGATATTTTATGGCAAAACTGGCATTCCTATCATTAGTGCCCATTGATTCGACCGTTTCCCTATTTTTTCTTTTACCGTCGAACTGGCTCTTTTCCGACCTATCGAGCTAGCCAAGATGCACATTCGATTTATGTTGTCGGTAAGTTATTGCAGCCGGATCGCGAGATTTCGTTCTTCTTATAACAGTTTGGATTGTTTTAATTTAACAGAATGTATTTTTAAGTTTGTGTTATTGTATTAATAAAAAATTATCTTTTAACACGTTTTAGCTAAAGGGTCACATCATGAAATTAACGATATAATTAAGTTTCAGTGTTTAACAGTATCAGATAAGTACAACGTATAACCATTTTTTCCAACAGTTTTCAAAAAATGTATAGCCACCATATAAAACTTTTATGCCATCCTCTAAGAGATAGTTTGGCTAAGGACCTGCCTTCTTTGATTAACTTATATTACAATAAGTATTCATTTCTTTGTTTTTTGTAATTTTTACTGTGCTACGATTATTGTTTTTGTTACTAATCAAACAATCTTCTTAAGCTAATAGAAAAAACCAAATAGAATTTGAAAAGCTATGAATATATTTACGAAGCTTGACACTCTATCTTTTAATGTCTTCCTTGCTATCTACTTTAGAGTCTTTATCTAAATTGTTCTGAGTATTCTTTTTGCTTCTGTTGTATTACTTTTCTTTCTATCCTAATATAATTGTTTTTCTATCTTGTAAGCAACATGGGCAGCTTTACTGCTTTGTTTCAAAACATACTGGAAATTGTTTTCATTGTTTGAGATTGTTTCTGCATTATCTGCATAACATACAATTTTTATATTTCTTCTTGCGTTTTTCACTTCCTGGATTTTTTTGTTCATTATAAGGTTGAAAAATAGTGAGCTTAGAGCGTCTCTTTGTCTTATTTCTGATTTAATTGGTACTCTGGTGTTAAATCGTTTTTGACTTTTATTTTAGCGTTGTTGTTTGTATTTAATGTTGATACGTTTTTTGCTTAAGAATCTTTATTATTTCTTCTAATCTAACACAGTAAAAAGCTTTAGCAAATATAAATTAAGTTTCTAATTTTATTAGTTGTCTTTTACTTCTTTTATTATTTTAATTTGTTCATCTTCGCCATAATCCTTCAAATCTTTGCCTAGAAGTTGATTGTTCTTCCCCTGAAAGTCTGAGCTTTGTTACTTTTGAGCTTTTAGAGCTGTGCTTGTGATAAAGTCTTAGAGTCTGTGTATGTTAGTTATTCTAAGAATATTTTGTGCACAAAAGTTAATCAATGTTTTTTCATTTGGTTTATTGTTGTTCAAGGAACTCCGAAGGAGTCGTTACTGAATTTGCAAAGTCTGTCTGTCTGTATGGCTGTATGTATGTCCGCATTTTTGTCATATTCTGAAATTTTAACTCCAAATTTGGATTCTACATCAAAAACTAAAGACAACGTGGTATCTTCGTTTCTTGATAACTCTTCGAGAACATGGTCAAAATGGCAGGCCGAAAATTAAAAAATTTTCAAAATTTTCTTTTTTACTTTAGAATCGTATTCTACATCAAAAAATAAGACAAACGCATACTTTTAGTTTTTTGATATCACCTCGGAAACATGGTCAAAATGGCTGCCGAAGTCTGAAAAAAGTAACAAAACGGAGTTCGTTGTGGTTATGCTTTGTTATACCAGATGTTTTTTGTTGAATCGTTGGTTTACTCTGTTTTATACTTTCGTTTTCCTACTCTGGCATTTATATTATTGTGGATCTTGTTTAATATTCCCTGTAAGTTATTTCATTTTCGAATTTGCTTATTCGGATGCACACACTGATATAAGGTGTAACCTGTTTTTTCCCAAATTCAGCTTTTAGGATTCTGTGGTTGATATATCCCATCTCATAAATCTAAACATTCATTTTTGTTTTTCCCACAGTAGGTGAGTGTGTAAATCTGATATTTTGATGTGCCTTTGCCAAAATTGGAAAGTCACTTTTCTAATTTTGGATATACCAATTAACAAAACTGATTTAAATCGGACAGAAACTTAATTAGTAATTAATTTATTGTGAGTTTTAATTAATATAAAGTGCCACGGTCTGAATATTTCTTTTCAACTAGTGATGCCACATGGAGGTTATGGTGGTGTTTTCAATACCCACGTGCCGTTTCCGCATTCCACGTGTGTGCCATTAGCATCCAAACCCTAATTCGTCCTTCCCAGCCTTTCAGTGTTTCAGTGTTAGGCACTTGATCAAAACCTAGTTTTGAGGAGAAAGGTTTAAGCCAGTTAAAACCACCCTGGTTTAAACCAGTACAGCTTTCTTTCTGATTTCTGATAGTCTACAAATACAAATTACCTCTTGGTTTCAGACAATCCACGACTTAAACACTCTAGCATGCTAGTCTAAGAGTCGTATTTTTTTTGTTATTTGGCCATCTTTGTAATCGTGTTTTCTATAAACATTAACTGTTTTTACTAGAAGCAGAGAGCTAGTTTCACCTCTAAACCATCCTTCTTTATCCAGACTTAAGACTGACAGTCTATCTTAATTATGTTAAATATGGGAAAAGCATTTTTTGCATGTTTATAAGACAATATGAGAAACGTCTTAAAAATACTGAGTGTACATAAAAGGAATTTTATTGATTTACCACTTCAGACTACTCAGGCAAACGTAATTTGATGTTTGTCTTACTTTATATGCTAGTCTGAATACAACGCAATGCACACACAGTTCAAGAAAAACTAGATTTCTTTATAATTGCATCAATAAAGTTTCTATACTTATTCCTGAAAAACAGAAATGAAGTTGAAAATATATGCACACTATGGGCAAAGGTTCAACTTGAGCAAATTAACTTGATGAACAATTAATGAAACCAAAAGTTCTCATAGATTTTATTATTATAAAAATCTTTATTACACTCAAAAGTCTTGATAACATATAGTTATTAATTCTTAACTAGATACAAAGATTTTGTTGTGGCATGCCCAAGGCAGCCAACTAAATCTTTGCTGCAATTAACTTAATTGCATTAAAAAATTTCTTTACAAGATACGAAAGTATTTATTATTTATCTGCGTAGACAAGTTTTTTTTATTTTTAAACCCATTAAAGCACTTGTTTTTTCGTAAGGAAATGTCACATTAGAAAAACTAAAGTTATGTTGCTCGCCAAAAGAAAACCTTACAAGTTGTAAAAGTAACTTTTTAATTTAAAAATGTAAAACCTGAAAAGTCAAACAATTTAGAATTTAATCACTTAGAACTTTATAAAGTAAGAATATTGAAGTCGTACTGTTATACAGAAGCTCATTTACTTTATAGTTGAAAAGAAAAGAGTTTCTAAGACTTCCTCCAAACTGATACTTCAGTATAATCCCTAAATTTACGTAATATAATTAAAAGCACCTTGTAACAATTAAAGTAACTACTTCAGAACGTCGTCGAATTAATTAATTAATTTTTAACAAACAACTTTTAATGAAAACTTAAGAAGGCACTTTTACTTATAAGAACATTAATTAAACTTTTATATATAGATTTTGCTGAAGCTGCGATTTGTCCAAAAATTTTTTTGCTATGCTCAGGAATTAGTCTTTGGGTCTAACATCATTGTCCGAAAATGGCCTTTTGTTAGTGACGTAATTTTTTCTGTGGTCTTTTATGTTCTTTGCGTTCATAGTTCATTGTAATCTAATCACATCGAGAACGATGATAGAAATTCTTATGGGAAAAAAATTCTTTTCTGCTCACGGATATTAATAAATACGACACAAATGGAGCTAATAAGTCAAGGACGTTTATACGACAATAAAATGCAGAATGAAAAGTTTAATTGATAAATTGAAGTCTTTTAAATTTGCAATTCTATAGTGCATCTGTTGAATTGTTATACATATAAATACAACAAATTAAGAGACTGTCAGTTTATAAATGCTTTGTGAAATTAGTTGCAAATTTGCTTTTTATTTAAATATTTTATAGCAGGTTGGAAAAAATAATTATTTTCAAATAATTTCAATAATGCAAATGCAAATAAATTCCTTACCTTGTTGAATCAGTCTAGCGTGGATGCTGAAAATGGTTACCAATAGCAACGCTGCCACCAAAATTGTATCTTTTCCGCACACCAACATCGTGGAAAATTTATAACGTAAAAATTGCTTAGCAAATTTATCTTAAAAGCATATTTTCGTTTACATTATAAATTTATATGAAAAATCGGATATTCTTCGGATTTATTATTTATTAAATTTTTTAAATTAGGTCCGCGTAAAGTATCGATTAGAGGGATCCATTATATCATTAATCAGACCGTTAATATTTACACTGTGTATCCTCGAATTAACACATCAGAAATTCGTGATTTACTAGAGGGGAAACCTTGAAGGCTTTAAAGGAACGAAACACGGTACGTGCTTATAAAGGGCGTCACGACGCACCGGAGTTCAATATAGGACTGATGTAAACAGTTAAAATGTAGACTCCGGAGTCTGCACTCCGGGAACACTCTGGGATTCCGGTTCTCTACAAATAACAGCTGACTATGTATATACGGTACGCATGTATATTTATCTCGTTATGTTTTTGTATACATCTGCATAATTAATTGCAATTTACTTTTACCAACCTAAGAATAAAATAGAATTTAGTAATTGTAACAAGACGTCTTTCAAGCAACAGAATTCACGGATAACAAATAAGTTTTTTATACAAAAATAATAGTAGCGAACGCCATTAAAACTTTTTTACAAAAGGGAAAGGAAACCCTTGTAAACAATTTCGTACAAATGACGCCGGATTTTCTTTAACAACTTTTACAGGATTTGTAACTATTATTTTATGGCTGCGTTTGACAGGACTTCTAAAATCAAAGAAGGCTCTTTTCAAGGATACGTTAACGTTCAACCCAATTTAGATCTGGGTTACGCTCATGTCAAACCAACGTGTGCATTGTAACTCAAACAATTTTTTCTAACAATCGATTTCTTTATTCTTATTGGTACGTAATAGAAATTGTACTTGAAAACTTTTAAGAAAGAAAAGATGATGAAGCATTTGCAATCGAAATACTTTTGATAAATTTTTATAGCAGGAAACAAATAACAAAATAAACGAAGTGTTTCACTAATTCTCGTTTCTGTCCTAATTAACTTTCTAAATTTAAATTAACTTTAATTATAAAAAGTTTTGTTTTGAAAGTTAAATTAGCATTTAATTTAAGAGATACGGGGTTCATACAAAAAGTTTATATTGCTCATTCATAACTTATTAACACAATTCTTAAATCATATGAAGAGGTCACTCCACTCACCACAAATTATTAACTTTGAAACGATAATCTTTGTCACGTTAAATTATTAAAAATTCTATTATTTATTAACAAATTATTATCATTTAAAACCCGTTAGAATAAAATTAGGTTGTCAACTCAAATAGAAGACTCTCTCATTTTCAGTAGAGAGATGTATAATGCAAGTTATTTACTAAAAATTAAATTCTTTTTGTTTTTTGTTCTTTGCTCAAGGACATTGCTCAGGCGCATTATTGTCTTTAAACAGCCTCATTGTGATCTTGTTCATTATTACTTTCATAACAGGCCAACTATAATTTAAGTTGAGAGTGTTTTATTAATACTATTTGTACAGTTGACATGAGTGTAATCATTATATACTCTAATATTCTGAACCTAACGTCTTTAGAAAATCCAAAAACAAATTTGTCGATTTTGCCTAAGATTCATGTTTCCAAAGTGTGATGATAATCACCTGTTATCTGCTAAATCTTATCAATTTAAGTCAAAGTAAGTTGTTTACAACCAAAACATGACCAATGAATTCAATATTTTGAATACAAAGAACTAGAAATAAATCGATAAACCATTGCCCAAAGTAGAGTGATTTATCTACCAAGTCTCCAGAATCGCTAAAGGCTTATTTTTCTGTTCACAAATTGTTAATATGGATTCTTTCGAAATAACAACCAGAGTTCCCACAATTGGAAAAGGCCTCTTTTTGGTATGTTGGTATGATAAGCAACGCTGGCCTTATTTTGATAGGTAAATGTTTTTCATCTAAACAAGTCAGCATTCTGTTGAGTTTCTATAATGGTAACCATAAACCTGATGGTTGTCCAAAACATTCTGTCTACCAAAAAGCTACAGTCTTAATGTCTTTAGTAATGAATTCCTTGACACATTAAGCAATTCTTATCCTTATACAACTTACAGAATAAATTAAATTGTGCTCGCAACAACGGCTGCAGTAGAAAATACCATTTCAACTTCCCCAACTATAGCTTTACTTTTACGAAGTTACTAACTGCACACAGGATTTCAGAACTTAAAGCACCCCGAGCAAAACTAATATTTTGGCGCTTGGTGCAGCCCGATCCATGTTTGTAATTAATTTTATTAAGAAGATTAATAAAGAACAAATTCCAACCTTGAGCCTCCGAAAGTCACCGGTTTAGTGGCGTAGATCGACAAGATTCGTATTTAATTTATTTAAGAAGGTTATCTAATGAGTAACGAAGGAGGAAGTCCAATCTTTGCCCGTTTAGTAGCACAACCGGACATTTGTGTGTTCGTATTTAATCTTCTTCAGAAGATTAATGAAAAGCAAGGTTTGATCTTGGGCTAACTTCTTTAAAATGAAAGGACGCCACCCTACCAGTCTCAAAACAAAATATACCTCAATCGGTGGCCGCACCTGTTTTAATCCCAAAAGAGATAAAAAGAGATGGCTTTAGCAAACAAGTTTTGTTTCTTTGGTAAACTTTGGATCTTATTTAATCCTTCTAGTTACGCATTATCTTTTGCTTTTCTAAGTTACATAATGATTATAGAAGTGAAGTAGAAAAAAGAACTTAACTAACCTTTTGAAATATTAAGACCAAGTTGTGCAAAAAGCTTGTGCACAAAGAAATTTGATCACACAAGAAACTGTGCTTTATTTTACTTTTTCTGAAAGTCATTAAGATCTTTATCTTTATTTTATTTTCATTTTTGTAATTTTTGCGTCACCTCAGCCCAATATCTTCGATAGCTCGAAGTTCTGGGCAGTTGGGTGGGTTACTGTCTTTAAGCACAAAAGCGATACTATTTGTTTAGTACCACTCCGTGTTGTTGGCATAATGAACTGTGGTTAAATCAGTCCAAAAGACAGTTGAAGCTCCATGAGTTAAAATAAATTTCTTTGTTGATGGTTCCTTCAGAGATAAAGCTTCCATGTGCAAATTGCATGCCGCACTAAAGATTATCCAGTGAATTTTGACATTTGCTCTTCCCTAATTTTAAACGTGTTTGTACAAATAAAGAACTCTTATTTATAAAGCTGTCGAAAGTCAACTTTGACGTAGGTTTCATCATCCATTATCACATAATCGAATTTTATTAGAAATCTAGTTTACAGTCTTCTTGTTGCTGTACTTTAAAAGCTTTTAGTTCATTTTGTATTTTTACCTTTTGAACACAAGATGAAGATGTTTCAGTTTTTCTTGCCACATCCCTCAGTGACTCGTTCAAATTTCGCTTAAAAGCTCCTACCACTTTCTTTTCTGCTCTTTTGCAACGTGGACTTGGTTTTCTACCAAAACTAGGCTTTCGATCGTTTATGCAAATTATTTCGCGAACTTGCAATAGTTGACTTAGAAATTCACCGACTTTTGCCAATCGCTCGATATGACATTTCTGGGTTGTCAGTTCGTTTGCACAAAATGTTTTTGCGAAGCACGTATTTTTTTGAGTTCATCGTGTTTAATAACAATAGAGGGAATCATTAAGATTGATGTTTTGAGAAACAACTGAACTTAGACTAACTTGTAGTCAAAGATCAGTTCGTTGTGTGCATTATAGAAAAAATTGCAGTGATTTCTAAATGACCACATTTTTTCGTGCACAAGCTTTACTTGCAATGATAACTTTTTTTTTCAAATTTAGATGGTTTTGTGGAAGCTCATTCATTGTTCCTGTTGTATGATTAATTATTATTTAAACTGAAAGCTCAGCTAAAGCCCATATTGATGAACTTAGCCTCAACAAGTAAAACATCAATCACAAAAACAGTTTGTCTGGTTACTAAAGTTAATGAAGTTAGTTTGTAGGAATCTAGGTACCCTAAAGTAGTGGAAAGACAGAGATCCGAGCAAAAATAGAAGGAAACCAAACTGGAACCAAGACTATGAGATTGCATACAAAGTATTAAAACATTACCCAAACATATTGAGAACAAAGGCAATCAAGAGTTCTTTTATTGACTAGCCGAGCCAGTCTTCAGAGTCTGCGCCAAGAAAAACAAACTTCAATCTAGGTACTCCGTCAGTGTGAAACCTATACTAAGGTATAAATACTTTCCTTTCTTTTTTAGACCAAAAATATTTTTAAAGTCGAGTCTCTCTTTTTTGTGCATTTATATCCCTTGCTCTGTATCGTTATGAGTGAGTGACGGCAAAGTAATGAATATTGATCACCCTAGTTGATAAACGAAAAAAGGAATTCTGATTAGAGCTACCAAGAAAGTATTTTCTCGTTATTCCTACTAAGGAACAGACTTCCAACTGGACTCACTTGTCACCTCTACGGTTAAATCTCGTATAGCTGAAAGGTTATTATCTTGAACAGAGATGCACTGGGCCACTGGATGTTCTTGCGTCAATGACAGTGACGACAGTGCTCGGGGAGCGCTGGCCTCACAGGATTGAGTCTTTCCTCGTCGGCTGACTGTTATTAAAACAAGAAGAAATTCAAGGAGTTTTTATTTATTCATTTTTCTTGTCATTTTATTTTATTTTATTTTTATTTGTTGTTATTCTTTTTCTATTTGTTGTTATTGTTTTTCTTCGTTCGTGTTGTTTGTTCTTTTTTGGTTTTATTTGTAAAATGGGTTGGATTGGTTGAAACGAAGAAAGGTTCATTTGAAAGAGAAAATTTTCTAAGTGATGCTGGTGCCGGAGATAAGTATTACTGGCGGAGCTGATTGCTGTCACTGGAGCTGGGAGCTGCTGCTTTTACATTTCAGTTTTTCCTAAATTATGCTAGATCTTCTGCTTATTACTCCGCAAATATTTCTTACAATCCCATAAAGAGTAAATAATTGTGAAGAAGGGCAGAAAAGTCTAACATCCTGTATTTTTGACACGCCCCATAAAATATAGATTACAGAACGCAAGGTATTTTAGAAACACTTGCTATTACTTAGGGAGCGTACGATACTCATTAAAATAATAAAAAGATGTCCATGAATATGTGACCAAACCGCGCTGTGTTCAGTATACAGGGTGTTAAAGTTTAACATCAAGAGCTTTTTTTTTCCACAATCTTTGAACTTTTAACTCATTAGAACGACACAAACAATAATTTAATAATTTAAAAATTACTGATTCTGGGTTTTACACGTACAGATATTAATATTGGCACACTTTTCTGTCGATCCCTGATATTTATAATTTATGTTTTTAAATTTAGAAGCCGTTTATGTTCCTATAAATTATCCTTGAATTACATTGTAAGGGGATCGATTCTGGTTTTCAGTAAATAATACCAAAACGAATTTCAACAATAGGATACTGCCCACCTTTTTCTCTGTTTCATTTGCAATTCAAACAATGAAATCGAAAGCCGAACATGAAATTAACATTATACGGTTTTGAATTATTTTCGTTTATTCAATAAATTTTCATTTTCCTCTCTTTTTTTCTCTTCCATTCAACTATAAAAAGGTTTCTGTTATAGAAAATGAATTTAATAAAATTTCACATTGAAAGTGCGTAAAATACGTGTGGAAACGATGTTAAATCGATTTGCTATTTTAATTTTAACTACGAGTAAATATTTGATATTTATGAATTTCAAATTATAATTTTTTACTAGATCGAGCCAAGAAAAAATTTTAATATCCGGTACTACGCTGATTTAATGGAAACGGTATGTATTCCATCCCTCTTCGTGTTTGCAAAGTACCATTGCCGTATTTGCAATTTAAATATGGCATTAAAATTATAATTAAAAACTTATTTTAATGGGGGTATTTGAATTTCAAAGGGTTTGTTTCAATTTATTTGCAATTAGCGGTAATTGGTCTGATCATGTTGTAAAGCAATTATTACAAATAATTTTTTAATGTCTTTCTTTCTTTATAAAAACATTTTAATAATTTTCTGGGAAATTTATTTTTTTAATAATCAATGCAATAGCTTTTGTTAAAAGAAAGCTTTTCAATTTCATTTTTTTTTCTCCATCAATTGTCTATAATTTCAACTAAGATTGAGGCAGTCCTTTTTGTAAGTAGATAAAATAAAAAAAAGAAGCATCTATAAACTACGAGATTTGTAGATAAAGAAAATCTTAACAATAGCGCCTAAAGCGCCTGTACCGCAACACAGAAACATGCAGACTACGTAAAATATCTTACACAGCAGAAGATTATTCTTTGAAAAGCTGGTCTTTGTAAACCACAACAAATCTAGGAATTTGTCGGTAAATCTGAAAAAATAAAAAATGCCTGCATGTAACTTTTCATCAGATACTGAAAAATCTAAATGCGGAAGCGAGCAGCTGGAGCTTGATATTGTATAGAATATTGGTTCCGCCCAGAGATGTGTAGTAATTATTTAGCTTGTTAAAGGTGGATTTTGAAATGTCACAGCATAAAAACACAATTTTCTATACACTGGGGTAATAAATTAGAAAAAACATCTGCAGTAATATAACGACAAAAACGGAAACATAGATTGCAAAACAAAATAATAAAATTTTAAAAACTTGTAGAATCAGTGACGACAGATGATTTTTTTATTATAATGGGGTAGCATTAAAATTTATATTTTAGAATTGAATTGAATTTAATTTAAATTTTGAAGCTACGTACTAATTTTTCCAGAAATTCATACCGACTATCATCAAATCAAAGAATTCAAAATTCAGTTTCTTGTTTTGGCTTTTCATAGAAATCAGCAATTTTTTTGGAAAAGGAGCATTTACGTATATAAATGATTCAAACGAAGGGCGGATATATCTCTTTGTCATCGAGGTTGTTTTTTTCTAGAACTTGGCTTAGTTTGTCAGGTTCTACAGAATACTACTGTTAGTTGTGTTCAAAACCTAATCTAACCGTGTCAATGTTCTATTTAAAGTTTATGCTTTGCATTCAAACGTGTTATATCCATACTTTTCCTGCAAAAGCGGATATAGCCCTCTTCGAATTAGCTATGTAGAATCTAACCTCTCATTTTTCTACTACAACTTAAGGTAAATGTACTGAATTCTGACACTTTAAGATTTGCTGCAATTTTAATATTTTGGGGAAATTTGCATTGCCTTGAACTCTAAAATTTTTGTCACTGATTTTATTTTCGTTTTCAGAATAGTCGAAGGCTTCTGAAGAATCTTGTTCAAAAAGCTTACGCTTCTCTTTTTCCAGGGAGTTTTTAGTTTTTTCTGTCTTTGCTATTTTTTGTCTCTTTCTATTTTCTTTCTGTTCTAGGAACTCTTTCTTTCGAGGTTTTATTTTTATTATTCTCTTTCTTTTCTTTGATAAACCAAAGTAGGATGCCTTTAGTGATAGTACTTTAAAAGGTATATTATGTTGACTTTTATTTTCATTACCACTCTATTCATTTTGGTCAGTTTTTTTTAACATTGTCTCTAATCCATTCCCTAAATGATTGTGAGTTTGAATACACTCTTTACTTTTTTTGAGCAGAGTGGTTGAAGTCGATTGTTTTTTTTTGACATAGACGATCAAATAGCGTTCTGTAAAACTGTTGACAGCTGGCAGATTACAGATTTTATATAAAGCATCATAAACAAGAATAGTTTGTCAAAATATTATTCCTGATATGAGAATGAAGCTCGTCGCAATTGGTCTTGTTATATTCCTGCACAATCCAGATTCTGCAAGCAGACAAGAAAGGTGAAACGAGTAATGTAGACATTCCGACAAATAGTGGACGATCTAAAATGATTGAAATAGCGAGTGAGTGAAGATTCTTTCTTACTTAAAAAAAAGAATTTACTATTTATTATGAACCTGTATGAATGTTTACGAATTAATGGGTAATATCATTCTGATAAGTCTGGAAAAAAAGAATCAAACCCGCATGTTAACCGAATTTAGAATAATAACAAAATCCTATACAACAAAAGATTATTTATAAGGACGTCACTAAATTTTAGAAAAAGGTAAATCCAGAAACCTTTTAGTAAGCTTTTTCTCTATATGCAAACGAAAATCAAAAACTATTAATAACAATTTGGGTTTTCTAAAAACAAGAAAAAATTATTCTCTACATTATTTATTTACAAAATGCTGGAGCTAGGACATTTTAGGTTTTTGCCTCCCACCAGTCTCGCTATTACAACGCATGGATTACTTGTAATTCGGTTGGCGCGCGGTATGACCCGTCATTGTTGGTGGGAACTGATTTTTGAATTCCAACCTAAAACATCCTAGCTCAATAACATGTCCAACGTATCAATTTAAAAAGGAGAATAAAGAAAGTAATTTTTTTCACTGAGAATTTTGAGCCTGCTTGCAGGCTTAAAATAGACTGTTTAACGATCTAAAGACTTTTTTATACGTTTTAGATTAAAATTACTATTTTGAACTAAGTTAGCAATAAAGACAATATTTTTAAACAATGCAATGAAATTAATAAGTGTTAGGAAGAAAATTAATAGTTTTCACTTCCAGATTTAAACACTAGATACTACTAGCTGTCAGACTTCAAAGCATTGTGGAATATACAACATTTGCGTATAATTTTAAATTAAATATTTAAATTCTCAATATGTACAAAAGCTAACATACTTACAAAAATTGCTGTCTAGATAAAATGTCAACATCAAATTTAAAAAAAAACTAAAAACGCATTTGGAATAATAAAGCATAATGTGACAAGAATTAGAATTGTTCATGTTATTTTTTCAGGGAAATTTTTGGAAAGGAGTTCGTCTGGAAAAACGCAAGAACGGAGTTATTTCAAAAGGATGTAGCGCAGCAGTGGAGATGAGCATCTTAGGAGAATATTTGAAAGCTCTCGCAAAGAATTTAGTTGTGCACTGTAGGAGTCACTCCAGCGCAAATCTAACACGTCTAGCTGCAAAGACGAACTAAAAACCAAGTAAGAAACGTGACTGTTTAAAATCTACTTTTCTAGTTTCTAGTTCTAGAGAGAAATCGTGAATATTATTTACGTTCTTCTCTGTTACTTTGTAGAACTCCATGTTAATAATAAACCGAAATAAAAAAAATTCTACTTTCCTAACCCTTTTTCTCAACGTTGTTTACTATTATGTCTTTGAAAATAGTATGGTAGATAAAGTAAGCTCATAAAACTGGAATTCTTTTATTGAGATTTATAAATAGAATAGAACAAAAGTGCAACTTTATCGCATTTGATTTATAATAATTATAAAACATGTAAATGAAAGTCAAGATTGCGCATGTACCATCAAAGACAAAAGTAATGACGCCTGCACTTCATACAGTTTTACAGCCGCTGAGAGATTATAGATTTACGTTCCAGGTATACAACAATTGACTGTAAGTGTTGCTCAAAATATTGTACTCTACTTTATAACTATCGGTTTCTTAAGTAGTTACGAGAAAAGCCGATAGGTGGCTACTGCACTTACAACACTAGAAAAACAAAAAATACTTTAAAAAAGTGAAATAATTTGAAACTGTTACACATTTTTCAACAATACGGTCGTTCCATACCGGCACTTTCATCTTAAACATAACCTGCTGGTAGCGATCTTTTGAAACAGTATAACTGTTATTATGTCCTAATGGAGGTTTTAAAAGGTTAAAAATGGTTTTACTTACATGTAGTGGGGGTGGAACTCTCCATAAACACGATTTGTTTGACAACAAGTAAATTGGTGCTTTGTGCATAGTATAGTGCGGATCTACTAACGTTTTAAGTGCTTTTTCTGAATTTGAAATAATGCCAAGACGACCCGGACAAAGTGATTCAACTTTGGAAATGAGAAGGAAGATCGTAGCTATGTGGGAACAGGGTATTTCCACTGCTGAAATAGCGGAAGCGGTAGATTTATCGGTAAGTAAAAGTTTTAAATGTTTCTGAAGGCTGCGACTACTACACCATTTTTTGCCCAAAACACATTTTGAAATCCATATAAATCAATCTGAACAGAAAACTCAACAAGGTTTGGACCAAAAAGAAAAAACGTACCGATGTAGCGATCTTTATACAACAAAAGTTAACTGAAATTCTAAAAATATTTTAATTAACGTAAAATGGGGCTCGTTGTAACTCAGATACTTAAGGAATAAAACAGTCTTCATAACAACTAGCAATCGCCCGTTAAAAACTAAACGTAGAACGGGCCGTCGGCAGGTCTTAAATGACTTAAATAAAGCAAATATTGCCCAATTCTGCCAACAAAATCCATTTTCTACAGCTACCGTTATTCGCGATATACTTCAATTACCTTGTAACCCTAGAATTATAATACGTAAGTTGCACAAAAATGGAATCCACAAAAGAATTCCTGCTAGACAACAGTTAATTAATGAACAAAATGCTAGTCGCCGTTGGCAGTTTTGTGAAGAAAATGCTTTACGAAATTGGGAGCTAGCTATCTTCAGCGACGAGAAAACATTTTGCTTTTCTGAGGACTACACTAAAACCCCGTGGAGGTCTGTCAACACTAGGTATGAGATCCAGCATATCCAGCCCAAGAAACGCAGTAGTAGAATAAGTTTAGGTTACTGGGGTTGGATGAGTCAAGCAGGTCCAGGAGAACTGGTCCAGGGCAACTCGCACTTTTCAACCCACGATTACGTAGAGGTATTGGAGGACGTTATACTTCCGTCTGTTAGCGCTTTGTACCCGGAAGGCCAAATTGTTTTCGTTCAGGATAATTCATCCATCCACCGAGCATGAGTAGTTCGCGAATGGTTTGCGCAGCGTCCTGAAATCACGTCATTAGATTGGCCGGCTCAGTCTCCGGACCTCAATCCAATTGAGAATTTTGGGCTGCTGCTGTTCGACAATGGAACGAGGATGGTAACATCCGAAACAGGGAAAAACTCCGTAATAACACCATTCGTGCTTGGAACGGTCTGAGAAAAAGCAATGTATGTGAAAAATTGGTGAATTCAATGCCTCGCCGTTTGCAAGAATGCATTGAGGCGAATGGGTATTACACCAAGTATTGACACTTCATTTATAAATAATTTTCGTTGTTTCTTTAAATTTTACATAAATATGTATTAGTTTAAATAATTTGTGATTTCACATGTAGTTAGATTTAAATTAAATATAGTCTTCTTGTTGCATCAACTTTGTAATTAATTATTATATGTATTTCAACACTAACAAATATAATTTCTTGTATAAAATGTATTTTTTCAGATATTATTTAGACAAGTCTAAACGAATATGCTTCTACGCAAACCGTATTCTTATAAAAAACATGAAGAATATGCGAGGAACTTTATTAAAACGATAATACGAGGGTGGTCTGAAAAGTTTCCGACCTAACAAAGATACAAGACATTTTTTCTGAAAATTTTTTTTTATTTTTCAACATAGTCTCCTTGTAACTCTACAC
>VTPC01006750.1:87131-117778 GCA_011009095.1 Ignelater luminosus | reverse complement strand
TGTTTTTCAAACTTAATCCTGTTGATTTTTAGACTAAACTACATAGTCTCATAGTAAAGATCACGAAAATGAAGTTTCCTGGGTAAGCAACCTTGCATGCTTTTCTTATATTAGACTTTGTCAGTGGTTTTTTTAGTAAATGTTTTGTTTCTATTATCGCATATTGACAAAGCTACAACAGTAAACCTCACAGTTACATACATAATCCTAATTACTATCAGCCTTGAAACTTGCGCATGATAATACGTTTTTTTTTAATAAAATACATACAGAAATTACTAAAACGAAAAGAAGAGTAAACGCCATTTTTGAGATTATTCTAAACAATGTTGTTGACTGTAACTAATATTTTCAGTATTTCAGTAATAATTATCTCGAGATAGCGGGTATGTGAATATTGTTAATTTTAACCAACATCTACGTTTCAGACTTGTATTAATATGATGAAATTTCGAAATGTCACACCAGCAGATTGTCAGCACGTGTTATATTATCTTTGAAATATGTTTGTTAATTTTGTGTTCGCTGCAACGTCAAATCGTAAAACTTATTAACTAAACTGAATAATTAAATGTACATACAGTTCCACTGTCATTTATTTTCGCTCCTCCTAAATAAAGACAAATTAATTTTAGGGGAGTCTTGGCTTTACATGGCTCGATTAATTTTTAATAAGGTTTTAGGGAGACGTGTCAGCTAAGCAAATAGTTAATCTATAATCCAGCATCACAAATTGTCTTATACATCTTAAATGAACGAATCAATTTAGTAATTGGCTATCTTTTTTGCTTTAATTATCCAATAATTGCTTCTATAGAAATTAATTAATTAACAATATTGCTATAACGTTTCAAAAGCTAAACACAAAGAGTATTGTATTTAGTTTATATATTGAACAGGAAAGTTAAGAGTTAGGTAAATATCCATCAGATGTACATATGTACTACATAAATAAATTAGAAAACTAAATACATAGAATTTCCAAGGAAACTAAGACTCGATATACTACTTATGACAGCTTGAAATTCAATGTTTAAATATAACATATGGCATAATCTTGTGTGAATTCGTGCGAAATCTAGCACGATAAGCCATTACTTTTAATTTAAATCTGTAGGAAGTAACGACTGGTGCCTTTTTATTATAAAAGGGTAACATCTAGAAAGTATTCGTTATCTAATTGCACATTAGTATTTGACACAAAGAAATTGTACAGGCATTTTTCGCTTTGTAGAATGATTTTTGAAAAAAAAAGTATTGAAAAAATAAAAAATGTTGTTGATGAATCAGAATTAGAAGAAGCGCCTCCAAGAGAAAGAAACCCCAAATGTCGCCAGTAATAGTATTAAAGTAACAAACGCATTAGTGTATGCATTTATGTTTTAATTTACGTTTTTTATGTTGTTTATAGCCAAATTATGCACTGTTTCCCAGTTCCATAGTCGTTTGTGAAAAATTGGTACTCATCATCAGGTTTTGAAAAAAGAATTCTCAAGATGGTTCTTCGATAAGCTTTGGCAACTTTTGCAACAACTTGTACCCATTTTATTGACAAAAAGTTTAAAGTCTAATTAGCTGATTTCCAATTTCGACTGCACTTTGAAGAATGGGGTTCAGTCAAAATACAACTTATTATGATTTCACATCGTTGATATTATTTACAGATGAAACCCTTTTTAGCAAAAATGGAGACGATAACAATCCGCATTTGAGGTTTGCAATTCACCAGGACTGTCAAAACCATTGTTTATTTTAAGTGACTGTCTCAAGTTCTAAATTAGCCTCAAATTAAATAAAATAAAGTACAGACCCAATATATTTGCCTTGCTAGAAGTTGCTAGAAGAAGAAATGTGTAATTTCAATAAAACAGCAGTCTAACACATTTTGGTCAACAGGTGAGGCGGCGTATCACCCATACTTTGGTAACAAGTGGACTGTTTGACTTGCTTTATTCTTTTCCTTTGCGGTCACATTAAGAACTTTTTTTAGTAAATTCTCAATTATTGATAGAAGAGTAATGAACGTCTGAATGAAGTTCAGAGAAATCCAAGAATTTTTAAAAAAGTGGGACAGTCAATAATCCGCAAATAAGATAAGATAAGTGTCAACAGGTTGGAGATCGTCATTTTGAACATCTGCATTAATGAGAATGCAAATATTCGTTACCATTAGCAAAAACTATATTTTCTAATTGTTTTTGAACTTAAGATTTTTCTCAGCTGTTTGGTATTTAACAATATCAATAATGATAGTAATAATTTTCAGACGTAGACTGGTGAAAAGCATGAGATTATTAACAAGAATTGCTTCTATTAATGAGTTTACCACTCCTTAAAGGCGCAGATAGTTACCAAAAACTAGCAACTAGGCTATGACCATATCGAAGTGACTCCATTTGAAAAACTTACTTTGCGTAGGATACATCAAGTAAAGAAGTACAGATGCATGTAATCACATCATAAAATCCAGCTAGGCTTCTGCTTATGTTTTTGAAACTACAGTAATAACTCATCCAAGTGCTGATGTCCAGACAACTAGGAAATCAGTTTGCAGTTGCTTAAATTATCGTCATCGCGCGAAATCGCTTTTTATCACAAACTAGGTACTTCCTCGGAAGTTAGAAATTCCGCACACGAGTACATTTACAAACACAAACACTGGATCACTAGTTAAAAGAAAAACTATTCTTATAACTCCGTCAATCAAGTAAGCAACAGTTGACGGTGACGATGACGAGGAACGAAATACCTATATTCCAAAGAATTGTGATATTAGTGCTACTAGAGGTTGTTGCATAGGGGCGAGACGGAACGTCTTTACAAAATTCTTTGGGCGCCAGATTTAAAAGAAAATACCTTTCTACTTTTAAAATAAAGATCAAACCTCTAGTTGCAAAACAGATCTTTTATACAGCAGACCCAATTAAAGTGGTGGGCAATGAGATTTGCATGCCAAATAAAGCAATAAGTGTGGTACAGTACAAGCAGGACAAAAACGGATTCCAGAATTAAATTAATAGCCTATTATAGCTAAGATATTTTTTAAAAAAGACAAAAAAGAAATTCTTAGTAAAACCTCTACAATTAAGACAGGACAATGGGTCAAAAATCCTAAAAAATAGATTAAAATGCCTCTGGTAAAACGGAAAAGAAATCTTAGCAGAAGCTGTATAATCTGAAGAAGAGACATTGGGAAAAATGATCAATATCACTTGTTGCGTCAAAGAGTTTTCAGTTTAATTAACTCAGAACTCAACTGAATCCATTTATTGAGCTCTTGGCAAAACTAACTACAACTAAACAACAACGGCTATGATGATGATAATAATGTGAGCATTATTATCATCATCATAGCCGTTGTTGTTTATGCTACAAAATATATATACTTAACATAATGTTTTTTCAGTCATGGTATACAAATATAGAAAAGGCCTGGGAAATGGCAATAAGACTTCCCAGCCAGCAGCGCCCTTTAGACAGTTGTGCCTGGAGGAAACTTTTCATATTCTACTTAGTTTATAAGTCATCACAAGGTGACATTGTTCAGATCTCTTGGTTTTTCAATGTTACAAAAACAACATGAGTTATTAAGATGTGGATCAGTTCATATTAGATTACCTCGTACTATATGACAGGGTTATCTCATATTTTCTTTCTGTACAGATATATAAGAATTAAAAACGGGATTAATATTATGAGATTTTTCTTAAGTATTTAACTGTTGGCTTCAAACCACTATTTTGTGAATTACAAGATTTTTGTTTTAGTTCTAATTTGAATCATCATTATATAAAGATGATCCACTAAAAAGAGATTCTAGATCAGTCACGACAATAAGTTGTTTTTGAGGTTAGAACTGTTAAAATAATTTTAAAACAGAAACTTTTTTATTTTATTTATTTATTTATACCTAATAGTGCAGACTGTAAAGCAATACCACCAATTGAAGGGACTAGTAAATCATTAAGAACAAAATTTCATTTGTAATTATAACCAGTTAAATTATCATTTTTCTCTAAGGTTAGAGCAGTAAAATCTAAAAATAAAACTTAATAGGAATACGAATTTCTACACAGTCATATTTTATTACGTAACCGGAAACTTAATAGAGTGAGTCATTTATTACTTTTTGTTTATTATTAGATTATCACCCAGCTTGCACCTACGCGTTGCGTAAATACTGGGTTTCAAAATATATTGTGGCTTCATTAATCATTAATTGCAAAAATTAGATTATCACAAAATAGTTTAAAAATAATGGATATTTTATATAGAAACACAATAAACTTCTTTTGCGAGAAATAATGTTTTAAAGTAGCGCCATCTATTGCTAAAAATTTGCAGTTAATACGATTTTAACACTATAAGTGTATTCAACTGTTTTTATTTTCTTTAAAGGCACTATTGAATCTGCTGATGATAATGGTTTCTAAATAAGGTACATCATCTTATTTTTCATCTACACAGTGTTATATTGTTACTCAATCCTTTAAATGAGATATTTATTTCATACCCTTGTAAACAAACGGCAAACCAAACCTGATAGCGCTGATACTTTTTCTGCACTACAATACAAGAAACATTGACGAAACAGAATTGAAGTTATCGAACTCAGATTTTTGACGGTTTTGGATAATTTTAAAGAGTAACAGGAAGATGTTCCATTAGAGTTTTAAGAATAATTCGGATAATGAGAAATTTGTACAGTAATTGGTTTATTGTTATCTCATTTAGTTCAGATTAACAATAAGGTTAACGCTGACATAGGTGGGTTTAAATGAATTACAAATCAAAACACAAAAAAAAGCGGATCTGAAAAAACAATCCTTATGCGAAAAAACAAAATTATCTACAGATGAATTGCGTCATCTAAATGCCTGCTGTAACAATTTAAATGTTTTTTTCGGACTAAAAGCGTGGTTAAGATTGTTTAGAAAAGTAACCTGTATAGTACCTTAGCTACGTAGTTACAACTTAAAAAAAGAATTATTTAACTGAGAGAAAAGATTAGAAACCCTAGAAAACCGTAATCATAAAAGCAACAACTTATATTTCCCATAAATGACCGTTATTTCAGTAATAACTCTGCTGTTATTATGTTTTATTAACCTTTTTATGGAATTAAATTCTGTAAGAACAAGAGGGATATGATATATTTCATACTTTTAGTATTTGCTTGTTTTTATTTAAAATTCAAATTTTTTATGTTCACAGTTATGGTAATTTAATTTTCCATTTTTTTTTAATTTGAGATTTGGAAGAGATTTATAGCTAAACGGGTAATTTAAATTGTAATACGCAAATGTTATGTTAAGAAATCATTCTGAGATCAACTTTTTTTTGAACATCAGAAAGAAATTTTTAAAAAATAGACTTTTTCGACCTTAGTGAAAGAAGGATAATTTCTTTAGTAATTACCAAGTTTTATAAAGATTATCTTTAAGAATGATTTCATTTTAAATTGTATTACAGAAATGCTTTTAGTGTAATTGCGTTAAGAATAATTTTATTTGGTTGAATTTTTAAATTTATCCGGCTATTCTAATAGAATTATATTATGAATAATTAAAGCAAAAAAAATTGCCACAGCCAACACTGAAAATTAAAAATGTAGGCAACTGGTACACTTTTGATATTCGTCCTTTGTTTAGTCCGAAGTAAAAATATTATAGACGCGATCGTAAAAAGCTCGCAATCATAAAGAATGCCGTTTATAGCTATTTATTTTCTAGTGTCTTTGTGATATAAGTGATGAAAGGCGAGGATAACGACATAAAACATACGAGACGCCTCGTAAAAGAGCGAAGAAATGGAAGTGGAAAATTATTAGATTGGTTTTCAGCTATTCTGGATAACCGCGCTTTGATTACTTCAATCCAATCGGCACCCCACCGCAGAAGAGATTGGAGTTGTTCTCTAACAACCTCGTAACCTCCTTTTATCTCTCATCCAACCGAATATACTTCGCCCCTTTTCTCTCCCTCAACGTTTTCGTATCGACTCAAAGTTTTGCTATTATCCCTATTATTGTTTTAGCACTTCCATTTTGAAATTGATAGTCACACAATAAAGCTCAAAATTATATTGTTCTCAAATGATGTTAGTATTATTTAAAGAAAATTGAAACAGACCTTTAAGAGAATTATTGTTTGGGAAGGAATTTGATAAACGAACAAAACTTGCAGACAAGTAACAAAACTTTTATTAACTAATAAATTTAGATTCCTATTTTATTTTATTAAATTATAAACAATGCTGTCAACTCTTATGAAGCTTATACAGCTTGTAAAGAGCTTTAAAGCACCAATAGATGCCTTCATACACAGTATAGTATCTGCGAAAAACATCCAGTTTTATTACTTAAAACTGTTATGAAAGTCCGTGGGATTTTTCTTTAACTATAAATGGTAAAACCTCCAAAATGACTGATACTTACAATGAAAAAACGTCAAATTACTGAAATAATTTTTAAATTTAATTTAAGAAAATCGAAACAATTTTCAATTTTAAATGTTGATACGAATTAAGAGTAAACCGGTTAGATTTACGAAACTTACCCCATTCTTGTCCACACAATCTCAAAATTTCAAATATGACCGTCTCCGACGGAAGAAAATTATCTATGTTCCTGGAAGAGAAAGCGAAATACGAGTTTGTCCTTGGTTCTTTAAAATTTATGTTACACCCATTGAGATAAAAAAACACTGTTGCTGATTAGAATTAAAAAACAAACAGTATTTGTTTATTACATGTATCACACTCTGACAATGTCAATATTATTACGTTACAGTCAAACTATAATGCGTATCTTCCAAATGTTTACAGAATCAATAGTGAAGATGATTTCCATTCTCGTATATCTTGAAATAAATGAATTAAAATTGTTGTGAGCAATTGAGTCAATAAAATGTTGATGATATTGGTATCAGACTAATTAACCAATACAATCTAAACCACTTTATCAAAGTTATAAAATATCGAACTTTACCATTTTTTTCAATGAGACAAATATTTAAACAGTTAAAAAGTAAAGATGTTCAAATACTTCTCAGAAATGGGTTTTTGTATACACAGCTTAATCTTTAGATCAAACAGAATTTAGATCTAATGATAGAATAGAGTAATGTCAAGGTAACATAACCAAACAAATAACTGTCAAGAATGTTTATAATTGTAAACCATAACAAGCGATAATTATAATTTAGTCAATTGTACTCTGGCACTTTACATAAATGTGATTCATATGTGATAAGTTGTTGTTGATAAACAATATTAAACGTAATTATTACCAAGTGCAATAATTCAATTCTTTTAAAAAGGCGTAATTTTATTTAAAATGAATTTCTCCCGTTTGAGATTATTAACTTTTGACGTGACAGATACATTGCTTCAATTTAAAACTCCTCCGGCAAAGCAATATGGTAAAGTTGGAGCTATGTATGGAATTTCATGCGATACCAATTCTTTAGCAACGAATTTTAAACAACATTGGCATAGAATGATAAAGGAACATCCAAATTATGGTTTAGTATCTGGTATTGGTTGGGAACAGTGGTGGAAAGAAATAATAATAGGGACCTTTAAAGATGCCAAACACAATCTTGCTAATGATCAACTCGATGCTTTGTCGTCTCATTTAATTCATGCTTATACTACTTCAACATACTGGAAACATTGCCGTGGTGCATTAGATTTACTATCGTATTTAAAACATAAAGGAATAACATTAGGTGTTGTTTCGAATTTTGATCCCCGATTGAGTAAAACATTAGAAAATGCAAAATTAAGACATTACTTTCAGTTTGTTATAACATCATATGAATTTGGAATTGAAAAACCTGACCCAAAAATATTTATAGAAGCAATGAAGTTATCAAAATTAAAAGATTTAAAACCTGATGAATGTCTACATGTAGGAGACACTGCTACTTTAGATTATAAAGGAGCTAAGAATGCAGGTTGGAATGCTGCACTTGTTCATATCAAAGATCGTGATAATATTCAAAGTAAACATGAATTCTTAGATCCAGATCATGTATTTGCAACACTTTTTGATCTACATAAGTACCTTTTAGATAGCAGTGGTGAAAAATTAACTTTTCATTCAAAGAACTGATACATATTTTGATTTATCGATTAATTGTACAAATATACGTTATAGGTTTTATTTTAGCCAAGTATTTCTACATGATACTTTGTATATAATATGTATATACTTCTTTGCAATAGGTAATGTCTGTGCTGTGATTGCTTATATTGTTATAAATATTGTTTATTAATAAATATGAAACTTTTAACAAGTGTACAATAAAGTTATTTTTCCAGTTTCAAATCCTTGAAAAAGACTTTTAACTTTCAGTTTAAAAGATACATTACATTTCATGTTTTAATTCTTATCAATATATGGACTTGGATTATGATTTTTTGAAAACATTACAGATAGGCAACACATCATACATGCAAAGACACCTTAACATATGTTACCTACCCAAACCCCTTATAATTTATTATCCTATGGTTACCTACCTACTTGTTTTCAAAAGACCACAGTGTATGTATATGATCCAAGATAACAATTCAGGAAACTAGGAAAATAGTTACAAACGGCTGGAAATAAAAAGAAAACAACTTCTAAAGTGTTTTGTTGTATTACTAGTTTTACTACTATCTTATGGACAAAAGTTCTTCCTCCAAAAATCTGTTATTTGAAATTTTCATTTACATACTACTAAAGGGCTGTCATTTAATTATCTTAGTTATGTAATGAAACGTTGCAAAGAACACCCATCTCCACCTCAAGCGTTACATAATTTAAAGACAGCTCCAATCATCTTCTACTTATCCATCCAAAACCGAGAAAGCTCTATCTCAATTTTAAGTTGTATAAGTTATATAAAAATGTTTAGATTAATTCTTCAATGTATCTATTACTATTCAGTTTTTATGTGAAATCTAAACTATAATGAATCAGAATAATTAGATTCTCCAAAGTTTTGTAATGAAACAATTGTTATTCTCATGGCTTACTAAATTTACACCCAGCTTCTGACCTTCATTTAAAAATACACAGCCAACTTCCCTCATTTACAGTTTAAGCAAAATTGGACAACCCTGACTAGGTAATCCTCTCCTTTGATTCATGCCACAAATAACAGAAACTAATTTTAAACAAGCCACACCAAGCTTTCTCCATTAAACCATTCATAACTTGGTGTCTCATACCCAGTGATGTATCGGAGGGGGAACACGAGGGAATGGCATTCCTCTAGTTACCAATAAATACTAAATATTCTTTTAAAAATCTAATTATTTTTATACAATAAATGTGTAATATGACAATCAGCGTTCCCCCACTATGTATTTTAGCTATACATCACAGTGTATAGATATATGCTGCTACATTGACCAGCAGAACTGAACTGCACAACACAGCATCTCAAGTCTTACTAAATCAATCATCTTGATCTTATATAATCCATAGTTGATAGTGATTCTTAACTCTATACACTATTAAGATTAAATACATAATTTTTTTAATTAATTAATTAATTAATACAAAAGAGTTCCCCCAGTTTCTATGTTGATCGTGTACATTTTACATAAACATAATAATATTGTAAATACAAAACCTTTATTCATACAGTAATTTACAAAATAAAAATTTACATCATAATAATTAACTAGTTAGCTAAAACTTCATTTTAGGAATCTTAGGTCTTAATCTTGAAAAAAACACACGGCTGAATCTTTGTAGATTAGTGCTTTAATACAAACAACCTATCAAAATTCTGAGCAATTCTCATGCTGGCTTCTTTACAACTTTGGTTTTTTGTTGCTCTTATGATATTAAATAGTACAACTTCATTTAGAGAACTTGATTTTTGTTCTTATCAGTTTTCTGGCCGTTCTTGAGGTCAAAGTTGGTATTGCTTATAGTCAAAGTGCAGAGTTAGTTGGTTGCATCTTGCTTTCAATTTAGAACATAACTAGATCACAAGATGTGTCACAATACAGATTATAAGTAATACTGCAAACTTGAAAACTGAAAAATTTGAAGAAGTCGGCATGAGAATCTCTGAGACTTATATGTTGCGTATTAGCTACAGAAGAATCCCTATACAGAAATTCAGCTTTATATAATTTTTTCTAGTATTCATTGACAAGATAGCAAAATTATAAAACAGTTGCTTGATTGTCACGTAATTGACACTTTGATTAGTCAAATTCTGTGCTTGTTCTCATGATGCTGATTTATGTACTATAATGTCATTTGACGTTAAGTTTTCAGATTTCTAACATAAAATGTCAGATAATGACAGTTCATATGTCCAAATCTAAACTTAACCACAGAAAATTAAATCATACTAGAAATCCTGTGTAAACTCATCTTTTATCAATTCATTTTTATCACTATCAATTTTGCATGAATGGATAGTAGGTCTTGACAAAATTTGCTCTAAAATTCTTGGGCTATTTTCACAGCAAGAATGATCTGAGTCTGCTAAGTCAAGAGGGTCCTTTTTATAAAATACTTCTTCCTCATTTGATTTTCGAATATTTTTTGTATTATTGGTATTTGCTGTTCCCTTCTTTTTTAAAGAGACAAAACAAATTTGGGATGCAATTTGTTTATTTGCTGGTTCAATTGTAGTTTCTGAAGTATCAACAAACATAATATTGTTCCTATTATTGACAAACTGTATAATATTATCAAGTTTTTTTTCAAGCTCCATAAGTGATTCATGATCTATCATTTTCTTAAGCAAAACACCCCTAAGAAAATCAATTTTTTCTTTAATTCTATCTAGTACTTTTTTATCATCATTATGGTAAAGATGTAATGACTCATTAATAGAAAATTCTTTTTGAATATTTCGCAAATCTTTTCGATTCAACAAATCAGTTCGTTTAATATGTTCATTTGCACAATCTCGAACATCATTCAATATCCTATCAAAAGGGACGCCTGTTGATAGCTTTCCTACAAATATTTAAATGAAATAAAATTGTTTATCATTTTGTTATCTGTACCTGCAGTCTGTGTTCTTTCTTCTTTTGTGAGATTCATATGCTGAAGAGATTCATCATGAGTATGAGGTGTCCAAATTGTAACTTCCAGTAAGTTAAGATCAATATTTTCTACTACTTTTATTGTTGAGGGACAAGCACAATTCATTTTGAATGAACCCTGACTTTTTAATCTTCTTTTTCGATACTTATCAGGAATTAATTTAGAAAAACCTGATCTGTGACAAATGTAATAGTAAGTTTTCTTTTTAGAAGAAAATGATTCGTCCTTTTTTGCATAAAAGCAATGAAATTCTTTTTCTTTTGCCCCCTTCCAAGTATTGAAGTCTATGAAAAAAAATGGACCTAAACTTCCTTGTACGTTCTTATTTACAAATAGATGAAATACTGCTTACCATCAAAAGATTTAAATTCAAGATTCTGTTCGAAAATATCCATTTCGTGTGCATCTGTTAAATGACTTCTAAGTTTGTCATAATGACCAAATTTTAATTCGCAAAAACAACATTTTAATTTTGTCTGAATGGTCACCGTAGGCTCAAATTTGTGAGTGTTCCTTTGGTGTGAGTACAGGTTTTTTTTCCATTTAAAATTCTTGTTACAAAGCTCACACGTATAGTTGTTATTACATTCCATGTTGAAATTTTGAAAATATCACGGAATCTGCGAAAAGTACACCAATCAAACTTAGGTTAGGTGTACAGATTTCATAAATAGGTGTACAAGGTGTCCTGTGACATGAATTTGATACTTCAATATGGAACAGTTATAGTGCAAGAGCCATTGAGAGGAAAAGAAGGGGTGAATCCTAATAGGGTTGCCAGATTGTAAAAAGCAAATAATAGAAGATAAGATGAGAAAATATAGGAGAATATAGGATATCACGTGAAAATTTTCTAACTTGTTGTATTAACGCAAGATAGTTTAAACATTGTAAGAAATAACAAACACAACTTTATTTCCACAATAAAAAAACATAAAAAAACACTTATTTAAGCTTTAAGATTTACTCCTATATTCAATAGTAAATAAGAGATAGGAGATTTTAGTTAAATATAGGAGACTTCTATTAAATATAGGAGATCTGGCAACCCAAAATCCTAAAGGCCGTTTTACATTATACTTTTTTCGGCTAAACTATTTACTAAACTAGTTACTATACTAGATTGCATACTATATTGAACTTAAATTTCCCGCCTCTATTAAGGATATTTTAATAGTAGCTGCCAATGTCGCCAACAGTATATTATAAATACATAAAAAATTTCGATTTCAGAGATCAAGAACATGTCAAAGTTATTAGTTATAAAATATTAGTACCACTGAAAATCGCTCTAATGCGCAGGTCTAGTATACAAACTTGGCTGAAAAATAGGGCGGAACCTAGTTTTAAATCTAGAATCTAGCATGAAAACTTGGAAGCGATTGTTCTGATTTACATTATCCAAGTCGAGCTAGTTTTGAATTTAGTCAAAGTTCTAGATGAAAAAAAGTATAATGTAAAACAGCTTTAACTTTTTGGCGTTGTTACTCATCGACGCAGAAAAGTATCTAGGTACTCTGGTGAAAATTTCAACGAGCTAGGTGCAAGCATGCGCTCGTAGTGGGAATTATCAAACAGTCTAGTTTTCCACGAATCCTAATTATCTGGCGTTTATAAAGTTTCGTAAAGTAACGAAATACAAGTATTGTGGTGAAAACGCCAGAACATGGGCCGTTTCATGTAAAACCCAAGAAACCGTAAACGCAAAATATCACTTATCGTACCCAATCCTAATCACTTGAAATTTGCGTCATTTTATCAGTCTTTTTATCCTAATTCCTAAAATCAAAACGCCAGAAAGATCAGTGTGGCCCTTGTTTCTTTAATTAACATTTTATGCAAAAAAGTTCACTTTTTTCACAACTTTTTCCAGATTTTTAAAAAATTGTAGAAATATGCTTAAAATGCGTATTAACACTTAAAAATTTGGTTGCGTATTATTGAAAGTTTGTATAATACGAATTTCGAAACGCCAGCCTCTTTCTATGCCCAAGGGTGCCCATTCAGAGCAAAATGAGGAGGAAGAGGAGCAGTATGGTAGGGGAGGAGGGAGGAGGAGGTGGAGTAGAAAGAGGAAGAAGGGTGAGGAGGAAGAGGTAGTGGGGGAGGACGAGGAAAAGCGCTCCAGAATGGCCTGCCGCATCCACTAAAGAAAATTCAAAAAAGACGGCTTCCGTTTCCTTTGGTCAAGTTAAAGAAATGTAATTTCTCAGAATTGATAATGTAGAATAAGTTCGATGGAATCTTTTTTTTAATACTAATGTGGGCGTTCTTATTCTAGAACATTAAAAAAGAATAAAAAGCTTCCTATGAGTATTTATTTATTTAGAGTATACGTAAAATATTCATCGAATTTGTCGTAAATTCTTACTTTTTTATTTTTATATCACTGACTGGTATAAAAATAAAAATGTGTTAAAATATTCTTCAATATTTTTGGCGATCCGTGTACAGCACCGGATTCCGGATTGATGAACAACTAACGGCCGCTAAAAATAACCAAAACAAAAATTTACCGGTGTATATTTTACTTCATAATTGTATGTAAAAATTAGCGTTTAATTAGAAAATAGATAATTAGTACATATTCTTCCACAACCTTCCAATCTTTTGTGGATATTTAAATGAAGATTGATTTGTTTTTGTGGGGTGAATCATCCCCTACATAAAATCAATATTTGGTGGTTCTGCAAGTACAGGAATGTTTTTGCAGAAAGATACAATAAACATGCTACCAGAACCGGAAGATTTTGGTAATTTCTTTCATGAAATGTATAGGGTTTTACCGGATAATCAAAGGTAAATATAAAATCTGCATTTAATTTTCTTAACCTCATTTTCACTTACCCTTTATTTTAAAATTCCAGAAGAAAACAAGAATGGAAGAAATCCAAGAGGAAATCTGTGAAGAATAAATACAGACATAAAAACAAACTTGAATTAGTTAATGAGACTGATATTCAAACGCCTCCAGAAATGGAATTGCCAGGAAATGCATCTGCATTTGCGATGTTTGCTTCTGTTCGTTTAGCTGTTCTGGATCGTTGGATGAAACATGCTAGTCAGGAATATCTCCAAAGTAGTTGTAGTAATCCAGCCCAAGACCAGAGTGAGATAGATACTGATACTGAAGATAACTCTCAGAGCAGTTCAACATATGTTCCATTACGTGTTTCAAAGATTGTTGGACTTGGGTTGCGTTCTGTATTTGAATTGATTAAAGAAAGCCGAACCACACATCCTATGTTGTGTACCAAAGCCCTCTCTGCCCTTTTGGATGTATTACAAGGTCAAACACCAGAAGGTTTAAAAACTGAACCATCAGATGTGATTGATTCCCTTTTTGAATTATTGCTAGATTTAGCAACCTTGCACGGGCCTGAAAGTTCTGTACCAAATGATGGTAGTCATCTTACTGCAATTGCTTGTGCTTGTTTATTATCACTAGTTGTAGTAAGAGGTGATACAGGAAAATATTTGTCAGCATCAGCAGCTTTACTTATGTGCCCTAGAGCACTTGCAATGCAGAATATACAGGTAATTTATGCATGTATACATAAAACATACATAAAAATGAAGTAAAAGAAGAGTATTTTAAATTACTTAACAGTATATTATAGTAATTAAAAATGAAAACACAATTCCACCTTACATAGTCACCTTTGGTTTTTTTGTTTCTTTCTGGTCCATAACGTTCTTTTCTTTTCGATTGGTTTGGAACTCTTGAAACTAATTTATAAAAAGGGTCTTTTTGTTGTTGGATCAATGATTGCCCTGCAGCTCCAGTTGCTTTTATCATATTAACAACATTTTTAAAAGAATTCTATCTAAATTCTACACAAAAGATCAGGTCTGCTTTCTCAGATTTACATCGAATTGTATGCATATTTCTTTCCATAATTATAGTATAAATAAAAATTAAAAAGTAATGATGTGAAAATATTACACCTAAACATTTTTTGTTTTGTTTTACAAAAAAAAAAAACAGTTTTTATTCTTTTGTTTTAATAAAATTCAGAAGTGTTTTGGATCATAAACTATGAACTTTAAAAAACATGAATTATTATAAATTCTCAACTAATATTTTTTTTCTTTTAAACAGCAACATATTTTTATTAAGAAAAATAATATTTACAGATGCCAGCAGTTTTAACTTCTCTCCAAAGAAGTATTCATGGAATATTACTAGGAAAAATCATAAGGCCTGATTGGATAACTCATGGTGTTCCACACAGTTCAAACATCGATACATTTCATGTTCGAATGCCTTCTGATATTCAAAATGCACCGCTTACTTTAAAATCTTTGGCAAGTGATGGACAACATCTCTATCTTTTTACCTCAAGAGGTTTATTTAAGATTGGCTCAGGTTATAGTGGAACTTTGAAGGGGCATGTCTATGTTTGGAAACCTGATTTTTATCCTAATGATAAAGGCAGCTTGGTATTTTGTGATGTATGTCTTATAAATATGTTTATTTTAAGATGTTATATTTTATCATGTGATTTTTTTAGGGAAATCTTTATTTAAAATTAACTGGAAGAAGAGGTGGTGAATTTTTAATTGTTGAAAAGCAAGGATTACTTATCTCAGGTTCACTGCCATTACACAGTAGAGATGCTGTAGCTTCAGTCGTATTTTCAGATGGGGAACTTTTAGGGACGATTTCACCAACAAAAGATGTAATTTGTAATTTTTCATTTATAATAATAAACAATATTATACTTTTTGGAAATTGCAGGATGGTTTTGTTGTTCGAATGCTAAATCATAAAACAATCCCTGCTTCCCTAGTAACAGAACTACCATTAAAATTAGCACGTAAATGTGTTGATTCCTTAGGTGTAGCATCATTTGAAGGAGATGGTGTGGCTCATGCTATTAATGCTGGAAATGAAGAAGAAATCGCTACTGTATGTACTGGGAAGGAGTTTGGACTTTTGAGGACAACATCTGGAAAAGTAATTGTGTTATTAGTTTTAATTTTTTTTTATTAGTAAAATAAGCATTTGTTAACATAGGTATTTTATTGTGGGAAAGCTGCTTCTCTTGGTGTAAAACAAGTAGGTGTTAGAACAGGAAAGTGGCTTGAATTAGTGTTAACAAAAACACCAAAAGTTACTCATATTGCTATAGGACATGAAGGATTACATGCAATATTATTAACAGAAGATGGTTCTGTATTCTTCGCAGGTAATAAATTATTATTTTTTTTATGATTGGTTTTGCTATAGTATTTTGATTGTTTTATTCTAAGGCACTGCTAGACGTGGAGAAGATGGGGATCAAAATAAAGTAAGAAGACAGCCTAAACCAACAAAACCAAAAAAGATGATTAAAGTGGATGGACAATTTATTGTAAATGCTGCATGTAATAATGGTTCTACAGCTTTAGTTACTAGAGATGGTGAATTGTTAATGTTTGGAAAAGATACAACACATGCAGATCATACAACTGGTAATATGTGATTTATGATTTTAAAAAGATTTGTTAACATAAATTTTAAAATGTTTATAGGTTTGGTGTGTAATTTGAAAGGAGAATTTATTGTACAAATAGCTTTGGGTAAAGCTCATGCTGTTGCTCTTACTAGTAAAGGACAAGTTTATACGTTTGGCATAAATAACAAATATCAGTGTGGTCGCGACTTCATTCCAGTAAATAAAGAAGGTAAATTAGGGATAATGAAGATTAAAATCTATCTGCCAGTATTATTCCTCTTAACATATACAGTGTATCCAAAATTTGAGGCTCACCATTGGAATCTTTGAAACAGTAATTAAAGATTCAAATTTGTATTTTTCCTGAAAATAATCCATGTTTTATTATTAATTAAAATATGAAATTGCAATTGTTTTTTGTTTTACTATAAAGACAGATCACAGAGGTCAATACTTTTATTCTCTACTTGTTTTTGATATTGTTGATTACTTTTCTTTGAATGGTTTTCTGTAATGTAAGGATGTACACTACTATTCTTTTGCTTTGCATAAAAATGTCATGGTTAATTAGGATACTAACTGCATAATAGTTTATTGTCAAATCAATACAACAAAAGAATGACATTCTTGAGAAATTTCACTGAAGAAGGGTAAATATCTAAAACATATTTTATGAATTCTTAACCGGCATTTCTTCTAAAGGAGCAAAAAGAGTCAAAACAAATTTATTAAAAATGACCAAATGCACATCAACAGCATTAAATGAAACATAACTTCAAAAACTAACCCCAGTTGTGTAAATTAAAAAGCGATTTGTGTTTTACTCACCATGTGATACTTTGCTATTTGAACGGGACTAGATTTGGCCTCCTAGACAAGTCATCTGGCACTGTTCAATTAATCACCCTAAAGGAGAGGAACAAGGGGTCAGAATTTGAATTTTGCACTTTTTAAGAATGAAAAGTTGGAATAACTTGAGAATAGGCACCCCAACTTTGACCAAATTTGGAGAGTAGATACAGCATAACGTGGTGACACCTAGCGGCGAAATTGGACAATATCCATTGGAGTCTTATGGGCAGGCCTAATAATCTGGAACCAAGGGCATTCTGATGCAGAGCCTCCAAAGAGTATTTTGATTTGGGCCCATTGGAAGGTTGTAGTGGGGGTCTTTCAAAGATATTGAAATAGCATTGGACTTTATTATATGCTTCTGATGCCATATAAAAGGCGACTTTCTACTTCCTGCAGTTTGATTGCTAAAGGATGCAATAGGTAGAATCTAAAGCAAGTATGCTGTGAAAAGTAGGTTATCTTATATGTACGTTTCCCCCACAAGTTTGATCACAAATGCCCAGCTAACACCAAAAACACCTTTGAAATGTGTTCAAAATCACACTCAAAAGTACTGTTCTTGATTCTCAACATAAATTGATATGAAATATTAAAATAACATTGCTTACATTTAACCAACTCTAATTTTTTCAATCACAAATGACTGCTGATAGGAAGAACTACCTTTCAAAGCACACCATTCTTATTTACAGACCTTGAACTCAGAAACCAAAACAGGTACAAGGATGTGCTTTTTGCCGTTTCATGTAGATTTGCAGGTATTTTTGACCAGTGGAAACAGATTGTTGGTTATAAACCAAGAAACTCCAAAATCTCCCCAAAAGATCATGTGTGCTATTTGCGAATTTTGAAACCCCTACCCAAACTATCTACATGGTCCATTCAACATAATACTCAAGATCTGTGTGGAGTGCTTCTGTACTTACTGGAAAAAAAACAACACATCTTGGTTCGGTTACACATTTTTTCATAGGTGTGCAGGAATCCCATTTAAAAAATTTGCAATTTGGTAAACTATGGCCTGATCGAGCTGGATTTTTCTATAAATAAAGCAACAAGCCTAGGTGGATTCCAGTGGTGTGTGCCTGTTTCTAGGATTGATCAGAAGAAAAAAATGTAATTTGTCTTCTTTTGGACCTTTCTGCAGCAGTTATCCAAGGTTCTAGGCAAATAGAATTGGTACAGTTAGATGCAATGGGAGGAGGGATTCCATTTTCTTTCTATCCCCTCTACTGGCGTTAATTTTTGAGTAATTAATTTTGAGATTTAGCATGTGGCCTTCCCACTCCTTTGTGTACTCTACCTCCAAATTTGGTTAAAATGATCTTTGGAGATATGAAAGTTCAAAATGTTTTGTTAATTTATTGCTTTTGGTTTTTTGCCTTTCATGATGGGAAGGTACATCTTAGTGACTTGAAACCTTCCCTATTGTAAAGAGGAGGCAAAAATAATAGTAACAAAAATATTTCATACTTATGGTGAAGGCTATACTAAAAGTTATCGCAGGTATAGCATGTGTGTGGGAATTTCTGAAATAAATTAGTTGCAGTACCTTCAGCTGATGCATAAACTGTGAACTTCATAAGAATGAATTTACACATGCATTTTCTCTTGGTACTGTTGTGTGAGGTGATGCATTGCCCATTGCCCTACTCTTTCAATTTTTGAAATGCAGAATTAGAAGTGTAGAAGGAGACACAAAGCCAAATGTAGGTTAGTAGCCAAAGAAGGTTAGTAACTTTTGAAAACTTTGTTATAACTTATATTATGAAAAAATATTCAAAGAGAACTTATTCAATGGTATCAAAATCAAGATGTGATTTTACTGATTTTGTATCTCTTACTGTTTCTAAGATTCCAATGGTGATTTGAATCTTGGACAGACTATAGTTTTTAATAAAATTAAAAATTAGACAGTCCATTTTCAAATTCTACATTTTAGAAGCATCTTCCGCTGTAGTAGCCATGGAAACAGGTGGTGCAAGTCATGATGAACAAGACATTTATGATGATCTTGAAGAAGTAGTAACTAGAGATGATATAGAAAATATTCCTGGTAGTTCAGATAGTAATCCATTAGAATCGCTAGGTAGGGAACATATGTGCCCACCAGGTGACCATCAGTGGCACCACAATATGTGTATGGTGTGCACAGTATGTCAAGAATGTACTGGATATTCCATTAGTTGTTTATCATCAATGAGGCCAGATCGAAAACCAGGACAGTAAGTACTTGAAATTCTAAATATGTATACAAGTATCTTCAATCTGTTCTTACAGGGAATGTGGTTGTGGTGAAGGCGATAGTGGCTGTGCACTATGTGGCTGTTGCAGATTATGTGCCCGCGATACAGTAGACAATCGTCAATTAGCTATTTTAGGTCCTGATGGAGCTGCTGATCTTTCTGGAATGATGCGATTAGATCTGATATTTAGAGATAAAGTTAAAGATTTAGTTCCTCCTAGGCAAAGGGCTAAGCTTCAAGAACAGGTTTGTTTTGTACTTAAGGAATTATATGCATCTTTGATAATTTTGACTATTTACAGCTTCAGAGTAGATTGGAAGAAAGAAAAAGTAGAGCACGAAAATCAATCTCGGTAGCAGGTTCTAGTAAGCAAGTAACAGCAAAATTGAAAACCACCAGGTCATCACCAGCTATTGTGCCTAGTACTCCTGTTCATCGAGCAAATAATAGTGCCAAGCAAGCTAATATATTGGGTAAGCACTTTTAGAAACAATCTTAATTACATTATTTGTTTGCCGTTTTTGCTTTCTATTGTGATTAAAACTGTTCACATTTTATGGTTATGATTTTATTAAAATTGCTGTAAATTGTTATTTTAGAAAATTTACTTTTAAATTAGAAAAAATAATTTGCAAAGTTAGCTAACTTTTTAGGTTATGTAACTGTCAGTTTTGACATTTACATCAAAAATTTGTCCTGTAAATAAACAAAGTTAAAAAGTAATTCCTACAAAACTGCATATTTCAGAATTCTACAGTGATATTACATTTATTAATTTAAATATTACAATTTTATTTAACAGGAAAAGATCAGGGTGGTTCGGATGTAGAAAGAGACGCCACTAGAATTGCATGTCTACCACCTGCAAAAATACAATTACCCTGTGATAGTCCTATTATTCAAGTAGCATGTGGCTTGCATCATAGTATTTTGTTATTACAAAATGGACAGGTAAAAAATAAATAAATTTATTGTTTTTGTATACTAACTGTAAACACACAGGTATACAGTTTCGGATCAAACCAATATGGACAATTAGGCTGTGGTGATATTTTAGCAAAATCATCGATACAACTAGTCAAATTACCTTGTAGTGCTGTTCATATAGCTGCTGGAAGTAATCATACAGTTGTACTAACTGCTAAAGGTGAAGTTTACACATTTGGGAATTATCAGGTAAAAACCAACTTTTAAATTAATTTTTTTTATTTTTAATCCATTTTTGAATTGTTAAGAAAGGGCAACTTGGTCGATTACCATCTGCAGCCTCTCCTCAAGATGTTGTACAACCTGGACAAAGTAATTCATCAAAGTATCGTGACCCAAGATGTCCATGGTATGCAATTCCTGGTGCTGTTCCCAATATCGGACCCAGGCATGGCCGTAGAGCAACCTGGGTAGGTGCCTCTGGCGATCAAACGTTTTTGAAAATCGATGAAAGTCTGATCAATTCTGTTAGCTTATCAAAATCTACAGTTACTGCTAACAGAAATTACATCAGTAAATATAAAAATGTAATTTTATTAATAAAACACTCTAAAGTAAATATTTTTTAGTTTTACTTCCGAATCAATTGGATAATGCAAATAGTTTCCAATGTTTAGTTATAAATAAACGTGAAGGTAACTGTAATTCATTCAAAAGTCGAGATCAGGTGGATTTTTATAATAAGACAGTTTGCATGGATCCCATCTATAATGTTTTATGGTCTTATAATCCAACTAATCATGAAGTAACATGTTACAATGTTATTGCTAGTGAGATTCGTACGAAAAATGCTATAGAAACAACTGATAAGAAAATATTGTCCGATGTGAAAATATTTTCTATATCAAATGCTAAAGATGAACCTGAAGTACCCACTTTTAATCTTTCTGCGGTTCTTAGTGCTGAATTAGCTTTACCTGTAGTTTCAAACTGTCACGTTACACGATTACAAGCTGCAATTAATTTACTATGCTGTATGGATACACTTACAATTGCACATGATTTACAAATGACTGCGATTAAAGATGATATTGATGAGCGCAGACTTGTAGCTGGAAAACAGTTTACTAGAGAAGATTTTCAATGTGTAAATCGATTTGATAGCCATGGTGGTGGATGGGGTTATTCAGGCCATAGCATTGAAGCCATTCGATTTATGGCTGACACAGATATACTGCTTGGTAGATTTATTTTTTATTTAGATAGAAGTGTTTGATAACAATGAGATTTTAGGTGGTTTTGGTTTGTTTGGTGGTAGAGGTGAATATACTGGCAAAATTAAATTGCTGGATATTGGTCCGGATGGTGGAGAGCAAGAAGGTGATGGAGAATTATTAGCTGAAACCGATGAAATTCCTTATGAATGTGGACCTAGGCAAAAATATCCAATGATGTTTGAAGATCCAATTCCACTTCAAGTAAATTAATTATATAATATCTATTACTGTGTTATTTATTGCTTAATATAATTTAAGGCGCATCGTTGGTATGTAGCTTGGAGTAGAATCAGTGGTCCCAGTAGTGATTGTGGTTCATCAGGTCAAACCATGGTAACAACAGAAGATCAAGTGTTATTCTATTTTAAATCATCCAAGAAGTCCAATAATGGAACTGATGTGAATGCTGGACAAATTCCTCAACTTTTATACAAAGTTATTACAGCAGAAATACAACCACCTCGCCGACAAATTGATATAAGTGAACCCATACATATTTTATCTAAAGATTTCTCAAGGACTGTAACTAAGGAATGCTTCCAAAGTTTACTTTCATTATTACAATGGTCTTGGAATACTTTTAAATTAGGTGTTATGGATGGTCAATCAGCACAACACATGTATACAACATTGGAGTTAGAACGATTAGTGTATATTAGTCGTGCAAGTTTGCGATTAATAAGGACTTATACGAATGAAGTATATCCATCACTGATATCAAAGAAAGCACCATTAGAAAATGTACATTTAGCTGAATGTATTGGAGATGTTAGAGCATTATTAAAACAAATCTTATCAGATAATTTACCGACGGTAATGCAAGGGAAAAAGTCTAGTAAATGTAAAGCTTTGAAGAATGGTGCGCATTATTTTAAAATGATGAATAGTATTTTAGAAGAATGTCATGGCACTTTCGTGTCTTGTTTTCATGCTTTTTATCCTACTTCATATTTAAAATGGACTTGTTTATGTGATCTACTGGGTGATATTGAAAAGGTAGGATTAAATGTAATAAATAATGGTAACATTGTAATTCCATTTTTCTATTATGTAGGAAACAGATTTCTATTCAAATTCAAACAGTCAAAGATTACTTAGTGCTGTATTATGTGCTTTATGTAGTCCCAGTATTCGTCTTCGCAGTACATTTCCTTTACTTACCAATGGTACCAGTGCTGAAAACTCTATGAATCGTGGATTAAGTCCCTCTGATAATACAGGCCTTCCAGCTATGAATGGAACTGATTCTCATCATTATCCTGTTTTGGTAGAACAAATGACTTATCGTAGCCAGGTAATCTTCATGATTGATTCCTATAATTGGATTTTGATTAGAATTTGACTTGTTTTAGATGGAAGCTAGTGGCACAGGTTTAACATGGTCATGGAAAGAGGTTTTGGATCATTTATTGAAGTTAGTATGTGAACCTGTAAATCAAGTGCTTCTAGGGCAAAAGATGGCTGTATTTCCTAATTTAACTCGACATTGCTGTCATTTGCTTGCACGAGTTGTTGCTGAATTAGTACATCAATGTAGCTCAACTGATGTAAGTTATGATTTTCTTTCTTATTTACTATCTTTTTTTTCAATTACAGCAAATTGACTCTTGGGAAAAAGGGGAAATTATATACCATAGGTATTACTTTAATTCAAACATGTCAATGAGTTTTAAATATAGTATTTTTACCAAAAAAAATTATGTTTACAGTTAAATTTAAAATTGGAATTTTAACAAAATATCCATTTTGCAAAAAAAATGTTTATTGATTTTTTAATAAGTAAATCATGAATTATCATTTAAAACTAAAGTTATTGAAATGCGGTAGTGTTCTTCATGCATGAAAGTGAGGTTGCTCAGAAATTCATTAGCAAACAGAACTGTCAACTCAATAATGAACATCAGGTCAAAACAACAAAAGTTTATTCAATCAAGCTTTACAAGATCAAAGCTATGCACCAAGACAACTAAATCTGTGCAAAAGCATTTCCATGTTGGGCGCCAGATCTCATACGATAAATTAAAAAACTATAGCAACAGAAGAATTGTTGAGAATGTCATGAAACAGACTTTTTAGTACAGGATAGGCATAATAATAAGATGGTAAATTAAAATCTGTACAAAAACAATTCCACGTTGGGCGCCAGATTTTATACAGTAAATTAAAAAATTATAGCAACATAAGAATTAATTACTTTTTAGTTTAGGAGAGCATAATAACCAAAACATAAATTAAAAGCAATTTTGGATTTACTAACACTTAAGGTTTTTAAATTTAACTTATAGGAAGATCTTCAAAGTGCTTGTGGTCGCATTCTCCACATAACTCCATCACGATTCACTAGAACAAATCAGTCAAGAACATGGAATACAGGAAACGGTTCACCTGATGCTATTTGTTTTCAAGTAGACAGAGGTGGTATATCTGTAATGGGCATTGGAATTTATGGTGGAATAGGTCATTATGAATATGAACTGGAATTATTAGAAGATGTAAATTCAATTTTTACAACTGTTTATTTCAATTTAACAACAAAAAATTTTTTAGCAAAGTACCATAGGTGGTATTGATAGTCATACACATACACAACGTTGGAATAGTCTTGAAATCACTAGAGGATCATTTGGACCTGAAGATTTTGTTCCTGATATTGCTGAAATTAAATTTGATCGATCTGTACCTATTAAAGTAAGTTGACATTTAATTTAATTAGCATTTGTAGTTGTAATTAACTAATTAATATGCATGTATGTGTTCTAAATGTATGTTTTAACATATTTTTTAGGAAAACGTTAAGTATGCATTACGTTTAAGAAATCACGGTGGTAGAACTAATAATGGTGATGGTGGTTTGAATTCTGTTAAAGGTTCTGATAATACTACTTTCACTTTTTCAACTTGTTCGTTAAGTTTTAATGGTACTACTTTAACAAGGGGGCAGATTCCTGTTATTTTATATTATAGGTATGTTAATAGTTCTAGATTTAATGTGTCATTTATTAAAAATGTTAATAATTATAATTTCTATTTACGTAGTAATCCTGTGGAATGTGCTAAAGTTACTAGCACACGTTTAGAACAGCAAGCACGAAAAGGAGCTTTATCAATGACCTCTTCGATAGTCCACAGTTGTTGTAGTCTTTTATCAATGGCAAGAGAAAAAGTTGATGAAGTATCTACTACTGAAATACTAAGCAATGCATGTGTTGTTACTACACTTTTACCACTTATTATGGCACATATTAGTCCTTTAGCAACTAGTGATCCTCGAGTAAGTTCTTACTAATTAGTAATTACTAATAGCGACAGTAATAACGTATTTGAATTAATTTTAGAATGCGGTACATATTTTAAATTTAATTCAAGACATGCTTCCACATGTAGCTGCTTTGAATTTGTTATCGGGATCGTCAATGTCAATAACCAGTCCAAACTTAGGTATCTCAGGATCAATAAATCAATCAGATACAACAGATGCCATTAATAGTACAACCAGTCAACATTACACTTGGGTCCAAAGTGATCATCCTTACAAACCTGCCAGTGTTTCAAATTATCGGTATTATTTCTTTGTTAATTTTGTTTTGCTATGTAACTTTTATTATTGTCATTATTTAGAGTTGCATTTCCTGACACTATAAAATGGATGTCTCTAGAATTTGATCCATCGTGTTCAACAGCCCAACCAGAAGATTCATTACAATTATACGTTCCAAGTTTAGGAAACGTTTCAGGATTAAAGAACACCAAATTATTGGATACAGATGATTGTGATTTTGCACCATTACCATATTGGCCAGTCCTACATAAATTCACTGGCTGGTAAAACTTACTCATTTTGTTTGTTTAAATTTTCTTTATAAGTTTGATTCATTTTTAGCTTGCAATGGCCACAATCAGCAGTAATCTTACCAGGAAATGAAGTAATATTATCTTTGGAGACTGCATCTGATTATTTAAAAGATGACCGTGCTAGTTCTTATGGTTTTCGGTGTCTTGTAGTAGGATATGAATGGCCCTTTCCAGGCAGTTGCAGTCCAACTTCGGGTCTCAAATTATTGGAAGCTGAATTGGCTTTCTTGGGTGGAATGTGTTCTGCTAGTCTTATGAAGAAGGATCTCTTGTTACCTAATACTGACTGCTGTAAGTACAATATCATGTTTTTGTTTATGTTGTAACATTTTTAAAGATGTTTTTTCAGTTTTTATGCCATTTATTAGTAGAAATCTAGAAATTTGCTGTCTCAATAAAAATATTAAGAAAATTGAAATTAATTATTTATAAAGCACAAACACACACGTTTGCTTAAGTATTTATTGATGTTTGTAAATGATCTAGTAGGTTTTAGCGATTGTTTAGTACAGCTCTCTCAGATAAAACGTGCTCTGCTTAAATACTTCTTGCTACCAGCAACAACAAAATAACAATAGAACACAAATCCAATTGTGGATCTATAAAAACTAGCAATCTCTTAAAAAAGAAGTTTAAAGTTGTCACTTTTGAGGTTATATTCTCACTTATTCCACTACTAATCAGTTGGTTTCTTATTTTAGGTTTAAGGTTTTTATTTATGCTTTATATTCATGTCAAATATTAAATTACAATTAGGTATATTAAAAATATGGGTTGCAAACAGTGTTACAAGGTTTTCATTTGCATCAATTTCAAAGTGCACTATTCCTGTGCAGTCATTTATAGACATTTCATATATATAAGAAGAAAATAAAATAAAATCAATAAAATTGTAAAAAAAGAATTGCGTCATTCTGTATGTCAAGAATTCTCTGTATCACAAGTACTTTTCAAAACCTGCATGAAATTTGTTCTCTCTTATTGATCATGATACAATTCCAATCAAAGATGAAGTCGATACTTACCATTATCAACTTGATTCTAATCTGCTGGTGGTGACTGATTTGTATTTGTGACATAGATCTTAAATCTTAGTCTCTTGTAACCCTCACACTTTCCCCGGAAGTAGAAAAATATTTCGTTGCCATTTCTACATTCAGGGCATATTAGTTCTTCCTCTACATCAACTATATAAGTGACAGGTATTTTCTTAGAGTGCAGTGACCTGTGGAGACTCCAATTAAGATTAAGGTGAATTGTACCAAGTTGAGATTTTAATTGAGGTTCAACTTGATGGAGTTGTAACAATTATTTCTATGCAGTTGGACTTTAATTAAAATTTGAACCTAGCTGGTACAATTCAGTGTTGACAAGTTAAAAATTGTTTATCCTTTGCCCGATGACAGCCACAGTTACTGAAGAGTCGAGTGGATTCTAAATGTGATAAGCAGAAGTAGAGTCAACGAAGATAGTACTATAAAAGAAAGGTAGATTTGTAGTTTGGAAAAGGATATGAAAGAAACATCTTTTTTGCAGTTCTTTCAACTTCTTAATGGCATACAGTTGGTTTTATTAGGTGTGACTTTGAAACCTTATTGATACTCATACATTAAATCAACTCAGATTAAATACCTTCATTTGTTTTACATGCAATGAAAGTCAGAAAATTTTACAAGATCTACCTTGGAAACAACCTTTCTTGCCACTGGAACAGTACTGGTTTATAGAATGATCAATTCTCACTATAGTCTGTACAGGCTAACATGTATGATACTGAATAAATGGAGACAGTTGTAATAAGAATATGTATGTAGTCCTCTGTGCCCCACTCTCCTCTACAACTATTACCATAATTATATCCATGGCAATAAACCTCTGATTAAAGTTAATCATAGATATAATATCGGTCCTTAGTGTGATTTTAAAGTACAGTTATAAAAATATCAGATCAAGACCTACTCTGAATCCTATAATATAGAAACAGACTATAGCAATAAAATATGAACCAGAGGTCTTGAAACAAAGAATAAAGTTGATTTTTGTAAAATATTTTTAATTGTTTGGGTTAATAATTAAATTCTTTGTGCAAAATACATTACACGGAATTAAAAATGAATTTCAAAAATGTATATATGTCGGTAGTCATTTGATTGAAATTGTTAATTGCTACTACTATAATTTATGCAACAGTTAGAGCAGGGGTCTCCAACCCTATGCCCGCGGGCACCATGGTGCCCGGCTACCGTTTTACGTGTGCCCACCACTGTACGGCCACGATAAAAAAAATTAAATTTTCAATAAAATGTTAAAAAAATGTTTTGAAATTTTTTTAATATTTAGTAATTAATTAGAATTAGAGAAATATACGCGTATTTGTTTGAAAATAATTATTTAGTTATATTATAACATTTTAACAATATTTCTTCTATCAATCTTAAACGCACCGTAGTGTACATACAGCCAGAAAAAGATTGTATGACAGTGCTGGTCAAACTGCTCCACTATATGTAATGTTAACAGTTAACAGGAGTGGTAGGGGTTGCTAGTAGTGAAGTTGAATAGTCAGTGTAGTTTGTGCTGTGTAAAATATATGTAAAATGTATCTAGTTCATACTGACTGGGAGGAATCATATTGTTTTGTCAATTTTAAAGATAAATGTGCTGAAAAAACATAATGTCGAACGTCACTTTGAGACCATTCATGCCACTTCTATACAAGCTATCCACTTAAATCTGAAGTAAGAAAGAAGAAAATAAATCAACTAAAATCAACTCTGTCTGCCCAATGTCATTTTCACTGCTTCTTTCCAGCATGATGAGTTATTAAAAGAAGCATTTCTAACTGGCGTCGATTGCTTATTTGAGGGTTTTTTTAACAAACGTGAAATTACGTCAACAATACAGATTTACAGTTGTCGGATAACACCGTCACAAGAAGAATACATGCCATTTCAATCGACATGCAAACTCAGTTTAAAAATGACTTGGAAATATGTGACTGGTTCTCACTATAATTTGACGAGTCTATAGATACATATATCAAACATAGCACAGTTAGCAGTTGTGGTGAGAATGGTATTTAGTAACTTTACTGCAAAAGAAGATCTACTGAAAATATTACCGATGAAAGGACGAACAACAGGTGGGGAAATCTATAACATATTTAGAGCGTATGCAGAGTTGATAGATATGCATAGCAGCAATGGTTGGTAATATCAATGGATTTATTGCCCTTTGCAAGAAAGGTAAATCATTTCCAAACTTTATGTCGTATCACTGTATTATCCACCAGGAAGCTTTTGTAGTAAAATTCGGACACGTCATGAAAGTAGTTAAAAAATAGTAAACTTTATTCGAGCAGCCTCTTTGCATCACCGCCTTTTCAAGTCCCTACAAGAAAATCCTGAAGATCCTGATCCCAAACTGCATACTGAAATACGTTGGCTTAGTAAAGGCAGCATTCTTTTAAGATTTGTAAATTTAAATAAGGAAATAAAAAATTTATCTCAATGCCAAAAATCAAATATTGTTGAACTAACGGACTCTCACTGGCTAGTAGATGTGGGTTTGAATTATTTAATCTTGGAGCTGCAGGAAAAAGACAAACATAGCTATAATGATGGGGTCTGTAAATTCATTTAAAGCTAAATTGGTTTTGTGGATATCACATCTACAGATGAAGTCACTTGTGCATTTCCCAAATATAAGAGAAAATGATAGGCAAGGCTGAGATTGACTTATCATCATTTGTTATCAACTTTCAATTACTTTAAGACCAGTTTGAAGTACAGATCTCAACTGACAGATGAACATCTTGATGATTACTTACGAGCAGGAATATCAGCATATTCTCCTAATTATGAAGCAATGGCCAATGAAATACAGTGCCAAATATCACATTGACTTTAAAATTTATATTTTTTATAAAGAACTTTTATACCATGCACAATTTGTATGTCTTATTGAATAATTATTTTTATATGTTAATTTTATATTTTTGGAATTAAATATTTTTTTTTTGTATATTATGTGTATTATTAACTATGTCCAACTATATTTTTACCTTGAAAAAATAAATGGTGCACGCTGCTTGACCGATAGTCTAGAATATGCTTTTAGATACAAAAAGGCTGGGTACCCCTGAGTTAGAGTTTCTTAGCGATAAGAATTACAAAAAAATTAAAATCTAGTAAAAGAATTATAAAATATAGATTTGGGCTAGGTTAGCTGCTCTTAAAGATTTTTCATTTAATCATAATAAAAAATCTAGAATTAAGTGAATGTCAAAATGAGCACAATATACACAAATTAATGAATTTAGAAAAACCCAGATAGCTGTACTAAATGATTTAATCTTTTATCATAATTTTTGATTAATGTGTTTGCATGCTATCAAAAGTATTGAGAGCTACTGTTTTACATATAACATTTGAACTTGTAAAATGATTCTTCTCTGTAAGTGATGACATTTTAATCAGTAAATACTTTTAATTGGTAAATATTATCTGGTTTTTTTTCTTATTTGATTTCGTTTTTGTTATTACAGGTGATGAAAGTGATCTCGATATAGAAATAGCAGAAATGGTTGCAGCTCATACCTTAAGCACTCATGGATCTCTTTTAGCAAAAGGATTAGCCCTTAGCAGTCCACCTTCCGTTACACAGGCCCTTGATGGTACTCTTCCATACAGGTAAGATGTTTATTACTATTTTATTTTTTACAGGATGCAGTGTAGGATGCCTTATAGTACAATAAAAAGTTTTCTATTTACAAAAAGAATGCTCATTTTACTTATATGCCCAATATTTGGCATGGGAATGTTTTTTTACCTACTATAATAGAAAATAGACATTGATTTTCATATTATAAATAAATTGGAAACTAGTACGTGATAAACTACAACCATGGATGTATAGACATGCAGAAATCTCATTTTTTTTCTATAAATATTAAATAGGTTAAAATTAAAGATATACA
>VTPC01006750.1:69000-82131 GCA_011009095.1 Ignelater luminosus | reverse complement strand
TGAAGCTAAGGTTACCATTCGTCCAACAAGAGGAGGACATACTTTTGACTTCCATCACGTCGACTTTTTAATTATGTCCCACTCTTTTCAGAATTCTAGAGACCATATTTAATATTTTAGTACATTTACGTCAGTGAACTGCACAATATCAGGAATGACGTTCTTCCACTCTAACAGTATCAGGCAGGCTGGAGGCATTCAGAAATATAGCACATAATTCGGCATTCCGAAAGTTTCTCTATTCATTCTCTAAACAATCTGTTGGCTTACTATTTTACTAACAACTTGCTCAGGCCTTTTTCTAACCATCACATGCCCATCCTGGAAAGCCTCTTGGACTTGTATTGGAAAGTACATATGTATTAAATAGGCAAATCGGTAAAACGGAACTTCTGTTTTCAGTATTTAGTCGACGATTGGAATTCGTTAAGATTTATTTATGTTTTCAAGAAGACTTTGCAAAGAATCCTTTTTCATTCTCAATGACCTACCTTTAGGTTTCGTATTCTACTTTAAGCCCTAAATTTTCTTTGCTTATTTTCTAACTCGATAGGTATATCATCGCACTATCACGCTCGTTTTATTATAAACAGGCATCTAAAAAAGAACACTCTCATTTTGTAAAATTGTTGGTTTTGGAAATTCCGAAAAGCTGTTATTTTCTCCGAACATGTACAATAGTTACAACATAATCTATACATTCAAACTGGGACGGACATCTTTCGACATTGACGATAAGTTCATCCTCTTTAGCTATTTATGAACAATTTACTTTTTGGAAGTTTCACGTTTGCTATTTATTTATATCATTTAGGTAAGTAAAATCAAAGCGTTGCATACCTTTTGAAAAGGTACTATTTATGAGCCATTGTCGAGTTTAAAGCGATTTGTACGCCCAATAGGCATTCGAACAAACTCGTGCCCTGTTATATTAAGTACACACATCTTTCTACGCTGAATTATAGAGAAAAATCGGCTAAAATGCGCTTTTAAGATTAGATAACCAAGCTTATCCTAAGTATAAGGTAAAAGATTTAGAGATCTATCTTTATAATTTCGTGAGCTTAATTTTTTTCGCTACCACTACTTTATGATTGACCAAGACCTGTCTGTGCTTTACCAGACTAATGCAGACGAGAACAGCAACCGCACTCAAAGTCTTGCTAGGGTTACCGGTCTTTTTAACAGAAAAAGATAGAGCTATGGCTTGGCAAAGAAATGAATATACTTATACTCTGTTCACTGAATAATTAGTTTGTTTCAAATTTTAGTTACTCAACGTAACAGCGAAAAATACTCTAAAATTAAAGAGAAAGAATAGCTTGTAAGACTTTTTATGTTGGGCGTTCTGATACATGCGCGCGCCTTTTAATGGTATTGGTCTATTCAGCAAAGTAAATTTAAATCGTTAAAACATAGTAGTCCATTCAATATCAAAAAATGTAATTGTGGAATGGGGCAACAAAGAAAATCGTATTGCAGTAATTGCACTTCATAAACTGGTTATGGAAAAAAGGTAATATTTCCAAGACATTGCAGAAATTTGGAATAAGCCGAATGTTTATTTATCGTACCATTGATCGCTTCAATGAAACATCGGAAGCAAATGGTCGACAAAGATCTGGCTCGCCACGCCCTATTCGAACTCCAGCGGCCATCAAAGCAGTATGCAAACGAATTCTTCGAAATCCGCTTTGGAAGCAAAAGATCAAGAAAGATGAAAATACAGCGAAGATCTATGTCTCGCATTATTAAAAGTGATCTAGGATTAGGCGCATATCATAGAACAACGGAACATTTGCTAACAGCAGCTTTAAAGAAAAACAGAGTGGAGAAATCAAAAAGATTACTTCGCCAGAGACATCACAAGGCCTTGTTTACGGTAGAGGAATATTTTAATAAACAAAATTATCGAGTGTACAGCCACAGTTCCCGAGAAGCGTCCCAGGTGGTTAGAAAGGTTCAGAGAGGGTATCACCTGGCTTCAGTGATGGTTTCGTGGGGAGTTACTTACGATGGAGTAACAGAACTGCATTCTTGCGAAAAAGGCGTAAAGATATCAGCCAAAGTATACCAAGAAACGGTCCGTGTTCAAAAATCAATCTTGAAGTTTCAACAGGACTCTGCGCCAGGTGACAAAGCAAAAACCACTCAAAAATGGTTAGAAAAGAATGTTCTTGATTCCATATGCACTGAAGACTGGTTTTTGGGCAAGCCCGGATTTCAATCCGTTGAATTATAATTCTGATTCGTTTTAGAGGATATGGCTTGTTCCAAATAATATCCAAATATTGGATCATTAGAACGTTCAGTCATCGAAGCAGTGGCCCATTTTCCTATTTCTGTCTTATGTGCTGCGGTAGATAACTGGCCAAACAGGTTTTGAATGAGTCTTTGTTTTTGTAATCTTAAATCACGTGTTTAATAGATAAAACTTACATTACAAAAAAAATGGTACCATTTCATTTTTAGACTGTTTAGATAGTGTAACACTTGACTAGACTAAGTAATATAGATCACCCTAGCACAAGATAATTTCTTTTGTCTATCTATAAGCGAAAGATCCGATTAAGGCTACAAAGAAAATATTCAAAGAAGTAATATGGAAAGAAACAAGTGAATCTCACGCTGTAAAATTAGTGTGTGTGTGCAAGAAATCATTGTTTTAAAAAAGGACACAACGGTTTTCCATGCAGAGATCTCACCATCTGTCTTATCGGTAGCAAATATGACTCTAATAAATAACATACATTTACATCTGCTAAAATAGGTAGTAATTTGCTCGTCCAAAGAAACTGTGCTGTCATTCATTCGACTATTCTACCGAATTCCTGGATATACTGGGCGTAAAACTGCTGCTAGGATCGAGTCCATGCAGCTAAGTTGAACTAACTAATGCGTAAAACCTAAAGGGCTTTTCATCGTAAAGCATTTTGGTTTCGTTTATAAGAGATCAGAAACTTCTTTTGGTCATCATGTTATTTATGATAAGACTTAGGTTTACCATCTTTTTTTCAGCCCAAATGCAGGATATCTTCTCGGAAATTTTAGATACATGCACTTTTAGCAACGATATTAAGGGATGGATAAAAGCTGTCAAATCACCTACTTTTATGCGAATATACCGATGTCTTCAAAAGTAATTGCAAATTCAAGTTCTTTTGAGAAGACTCTTCAACTGACTGAGTGTTTTTGTCTAAATGACCAAGAAAGATAAAGACATATTTTGGCCAACAGTTTAATGCGTCTGTATGATTTTGTAAACATTTGTTTATGAAGATTATTGAGAATATGCCACATTTGGAGAACTATCTCCATCACATTTGATTTATAATTTTATACAAAAATAGTGATATCTTTATGCCCGTTTGGTGCTTTGTGTTACATGAAAAAAGTAGTCGTGAAGAGAAGATTCTGAAAAAGATGAACCGAAAGTAACCAAACGCTGCAGCTAAATTCTGAAACGAAGACAAGAAAACCCATCAATCAAAATTACATAATTAAATCAATCATTAAATCAAATATACAAATCTTCTATATAAAAATGAAGATGAGATGTTTGACGTCAAGCTGAAGAAAAAAAGAGACAAAAAACAAAAGCTTAATACACGGTAAATTTGTAGTTTAACTTAAAATCAGAATTTTAGCAAAATACGAATTTTGCAGAAATTAATAAAATTATTAGTTAAAGATAGGGCTACTTCAAGGAAATTATGTTTGCTACGGTATCAGTAAACATTAGCTTAATTTAACACAGGGTGTAATTCTTGGTAAAGGAGTTGATGACTAACTAGCAAAACACGGTATTCTACACACATTTCCCGTGCCGATCTTGTAGGAAATAAAATGAGTCGAAATAATTGAGTAATCTATTTATTTCAATTCTTTTCTCTAAAAAGATGATGAAATATAAATGTCTGCGAGCCATTTTAATAAGTGACTTTAAAGAAGAACAAAACAGCAATTAGAAGCCCTTTGAGAATGTCCTCTTAACCTGAACTATTTTGTCTCATTCTGTTGCATGGTTTAGTGATTTAGTCGAGATTGATTACAAATGATAAGATGATGTGCATGTTCATGAATACCACAAACACTTTAGAAACTTGATAATCTAAATTAATCGCGGAGATATCTACAGTAAACTTGTACTAATTTCATCAAAAAGATCAAAACAGTTTTAGATTATAGTAACTAGAAATAAACGTCTTCCGTTTTTATCTTCTCGTTTCTAAACTAAATATATTATAGTGTGCTTTTGCAAAATACAAATAGATAACAATTGTTGTATTGTAAATATTAGCTTTTGTTAAACAAATTCTCACTCACTTATTTAAAAATTGAGGTTAATAACACGTTTTAGTTAGATTTTTGTATTGTTTATTACCTGCGCGCTTGAATGACAAATGCATGTTACTCCACTATTTAAACTTCCACCTGACCATTGGCATCCAAATTCTGGAAGTTGAGTGATGTCGTTTCCCTTAACGGTCGTTTTCAAATTGAAAACAAAAAACACCAGAAGGAAAAGATGTTTCAGCATTGTTTCACACTTTGAAAATTTACATTATTCCAAGTTAATTAATTCAAGGCATAATGTAAATCATCCGTTAGATCTTGATATCTCACCTGAAACAAAAAGAAACCAGATTATTGCGTTTGTTCTTGGAATTTAAATGATGAAAGTCTCAATTAGTCAAAATTGTTCACTTTTTTATATTAAATCTAGTAATTTCTGCAATGGTCATTCTTTTGTTTTAAATTAAAACAACAATAATCAATACCTACTACCTGATTATTGAGTCACACGTATTTATTATAGAACGTCACAATCTTATCACTGTTACCTCCGCAATAAAAATATCGAACTGCGGAGAGAGAAAGGATTGAAACGTGCACTCGCAGCGAGTTCTTATCAGCGAGATAACGTGTACTACACGCTTTAAAGCTTCTATACTTGGAATTGCCCAAGAGTTAATTTTTCTTTCCAGTAGTCATCGACATCGGAAATTCTTTTCTACCTTTTGGAGTATATCACGAACCTGACATTCACAGATGTGTATAAATATTTTAACACTTTAGGGGGAACAGAACAAGTTCACACACACAGTTATGTACACACAAATTTAAACATTTTTAATGTGTTTGACATGAAGAAGTAGTTTTTAAAAAGAGTCTCGCACTAGAAATAGTAATTGTTATTAATTCAATTACTCGAAGAGCTTCCTGCAATTATGTAGTTACGATGGTAATTAGTCTAGCGAGAAGATTTAAGAGCAAACGTGAAGTTGATGTAAAAAAGAAATTTGTTACGTTTAATTGGGAGTTGCAAAAAGCTTTCTTTATCGTGCAAACTAATTAGTTGAGAAATATCTCGATTAAATTTAGATAAAAATAAATACAAACTAGCGAAAAACTTTTGCAATCATACAAATTAATAGTCGTGAGCGAACAATTTTATTTTATTATTAGTCAAAATGATCAGTTTCAATACTTTCGAAATCAAGGTTTTTAAAGAAATTTATGAATAAAAATAAATGTGGAGGTCTCAGAAGTAATAAGACACTTGCGAAAAACCTTTTTAATTATCCAACTTGATCTTGGCGAAAAAAATTTTAAAATCGCAAATGAATCATGAATTTCCAATTTAAAAAACTTTAAGTTGACTACTGAATAAACACTTGCCATTTACTTTTTTATACTATTTGTTTTATGTTTCACATATTGTACTTAACAAATGTCATGTTCTCGTTAATCTATTTTAATGCTGATTACGTCACAAAAATCTGTTTAATTTTGTTAATGAAATGGAGAATTTCATCAATAGCTTAATTATCTTCTCTGATTTGATATATTCTAGGGAAGAATGGCCTATTTTTCTAAATTATGATTAATTACTACTTACAATAATTACTCGAGCATGTTAACACAAATTTCCTTTTGTTTTTATGTCCCAATTAATTTTTACGTGGGTTTTATTGGTAATTTACGTGTGCATTTTTATTGTTGTAAAATGACATCAGCGTTTAACTTTTTTTTAAATAAAGACCCATTTTTATGTTATTGCGTAACTGCAAAGTAGTGCCAAGATCGTAGTGTTTTCGCCACAACTAGGCGCAGTTTAATATCTTGTTGGACAATCTTAAAACAATACTTTAAATAATTAAAACACAGGTTGCAACTATATCCATGACTAAAGCATTACAAAAATACTATTTATAACTCATTTTTTGCGTGGTATCAGGAAAATAAAATCATAAATTTTGCAATATTAGCAACACCGTCATTTCCGGTAAACTAATTATTTGGCAATGTATTTTCTAAAAATGAATAAATGAATTCAAGATTCAAAAAACAGGTTACTACATCATCATAATGTCTAATAAATATTTAAATCTAGAAATGATCTTATTCAATTAATTAATTCATTGTGATGGAAAATTACGCCACAAAATTGTTTAATATGCATTTATCGTACTTTTTATGCAACAGAATTAACCTACGATGCTCTATTTTGATAAAATGCATTCCACTTACCCGTTAATATCTCAGAAATATTCAATTGAAAACCATTCCCCACTTTTGATTTTTGAAAATCACTTCCATCACTTAACTCATGATAACAATCTCCATTTCAAAATAATAATAAAAGTAGTTTTTCTCATTGCTTAATTGAAAGCCTTGTACACAAATACACTGCAATCATTATAAACAAGTGTGCATGCGTATGTATATTTCTAAATGACAACAAACGCATTTGAAAAATTGCAAACGATATTTAAATTACGTAATGCACTAGTTAGACTTGCGCATAAACGGTTTCATATTTACATTTATATCTAAAGAGACAACTTTTATAATCAGTTTTTCCTTATAAAAAAATTAATAACAGTGATAAATTTAAATATTAATGAGTTATTGAACTAATTCCAAATCGCGATCTTCCTAGTTGTCTTTCCGCGTGTAATTCTGCGACGATTCTGTTTTGAAGCCAAGGTTGCTATGGGAATTGAAATGAACAGAGGTGGCGTTCGATTTTAGATGTGTTAAAAATTTAAATTGGCGGGCCCCTAGGTAAATTTACCTTGCCAACGAAAATATCACATTTGATCTAGGTCACCAATAGATAATTATAATTTCTTTGATATTTACTAACTAAAATAAGATTCGTAAAAACAGATTTTCCTCATCCATTCTAAAGAATAAAATGTTTCTAATCTATTCATTAATTTTGAAAATTCTGTTTTATTTATTTATAACAATAATACACTAGTGAGTACGCCACTGTTTTCCAGATCAATGACTGTTTATACTTAATGTGTGCGGTTTGGGTGCCATTGATTATATAGCGAGAATTCTGTTGCGAGCGTCGCGACGCGACTACAAGAATTTAGTATATTGTAGCACTTGAGGCCGACCTTAATTCTTTTATACTTGCTTACGCATTATTTAATCATTACGAGACGAAAATCTCTTGTTTGTGTCTTAATTTCTGTTATTATTAACGAGAAAAAAAGGTAAATTTGTGTATAATTAACTTTATTATACATTTTGTTTGTCATTCAAGGATAATTATTATAAAATGAAAATTAGGTAGTTTTGACTATAATCTTGAAGGTGTTCCATACAATTTATTGTAAAAACTGAAGTACATTGACACTGTAGAACCTTTAGTAGCGTTTTTTGATTGTACCTACATACATAGTGAATTACCCATATTATACCTTTTTTGTGCTCGAGTTAACGGAAGAATATTCTTGCTTATTTACTTCTGAACTTTACATCTCCTATCTTCTGTAGGAAATATTAACACTCTTGGGAAATGTGTTAATTGGTAGCGGTTGGTGCCAATTTATTGTAGGAAGGCAACATAAGAAACGATACAACTGTATAACAATTAGGAAATTTATTGTATTTGAAGTCTTATCAGTCACTCAAGGGAAAGATTACTCCAACACATGGATAAAACCCAGAGAGGCTGTCTCTTCCTACGATATTCTTTAAAAATTGCTCAAGAAGTTTTATAATGCTGACCATAAATGTTCCTCATTATTTTTGTATTGAAGAAAATTCTTGCTTCAACTTTATTGGAACACACCTTTCTAACCTATAATTTTTTTAATCAATTTAAGGTCATATATCATAATATAGGTTATTATTTATAACAGTTGTTAAAACGAACTAAGTTATCATTTTAAAAATTAACATTACTCGTCAAAAATTAGGATTATTTTTCATATAGGGTAAGAATGTACACTGGGAATTAACCTTAGAAAATAAAATAATAATGAATATTAATGGGGAACGACCTTTTAAATCAAAGCGATTTTCCCTGGCAGACGAGGCTAGAGCCGACCGCGTCTTATGGCAAAACGCCTACGTCGACAAGATTTCCTCGATTTAAATTGAACATGTGATACGTGCTATACCAAGCCACAAGCGCAGTTAGCACGCATGATGTGGATACCAGGCCGCCGAAGGCATGCAATGGCTTTAAAAATTGTAAAATTACTTAAATATTGAAAACATAAAACATTTTCTTCTGTTAAACATGGAGTTTCTGTTTTTTTAGGTCGATGCACTGAAACGATCTTATAAATTAGAGAAAGCTTTATTTAAGCTCCACACCTGTGCCTTATCTATATAGAATAAATAAAAAGCAATCGGGACGATACTTTCTTCATGTTCAGCTTTAAAAATTATGTAAAAGCATTTTTTCTCTCATTTATTACAGAGATCATAATTTGACTTTACAAAAATCTAAAGAATTTTAGTTTTTAGCAGATATCTAACAAGCCTGAATTTTTAAAACTGATCTCTAAACTAGGCAGCTTTCTTCTAATTTAACTAATTTTGCACCTTTTTGGGTTTTAAGAAATCCCTTTAGTATGCCTATTGCTGAATTACTAAAAGCAAACTGCTTTTGTCATACATAGAGTCGAATGACTGAGCAGTGATCGAGCTTTGTCCTCCACCAAGCCACCTGCTGTGGCTTTCGGTCTGACCTCGTCCTACATCAAGCCAACATTCGGTGTCTAATGATCGGGTGCGACCTCCACCAACAAGTTGTTGTTAAGCGGTTGTAGAATATATCGAATGCCATCTTCTTAGTTGGATATGTCTACATAATTAAACTGAAATGAAATGTTTATGGTGAAGTACAGAGCTGCAATGCAAAGTACAACTACTAGAGCTCTACAATCTTGATTTTTCGAAAATTGCTCAGAAAAAGGTAATTTTGTCACAAACCCACCCTAAGTGATGATGGTTGTACTTTGCTCTCCACCAAGCCAACTACGATGCCTATTGGTCAAATTTCGCTCTCCACCAAACCACTTACAAATAACGTCGGTTTATAGGCTTCGTCTTCCACTTATCCACTTAGGGAATCTTAACGAACTTCGCTGAAAAATCTCATCTTAAGATATTCTAAAATCTCAGTGCATTTGGGCGACTTTAGATGTGAAGTATAACAAATGGTTTTGGGCTGTTCGTTATAAAAGACTTGAAATCATAAAAAATGGTTTTGCATAATCTTTACTGCCAGATAAAACCAATTACTAATTTGATTCTGTTTGATAAAACAGGAGGCACTGTCTCATTTTAGAAATAGAGCACCATCACAACTATTACGGTCCTACAGATTGTCTCAGAGTATTTTTTCTTAAGAAGATTTGTACCGGGTGTCCAACATGCGATCTCGAAAACTGTAAGATAGATACCAAGTCGGTTAAATTAAAACCAAGTTGCATATTTTATTGAAAAATAACATGATAAAAGAAAAACTTGACTGTTTCAAGTGTGTTTTCCGAAATCTAAACAGAAAAATTAAAAAATTTTCATTTTCCAGCGGCGTTGCTAATGGCTTGACCGCACACGTACGCAATCTTTAGTGCGTTCTAATTATAAAAGAAACCATTTGCTTATTTGAAGTTTAATGTTAATTTCGTAAAATACATTAATGCTGCAACTTTTTTAGAACTCTTGCCGTATAATAACCGTTCTGGGTCTCCATCTAGGTTTTTAATCTTTGATGAAGGAAACGGTACGGTTTTACATGAATTGGGAACCGCTCAAGTGGTGATTTTGTCTTCTCGAAATTCATAAAATACTGCATTGCATTCTTCATTCCGCAAATATCTCCAGCATTGTTTCAAGAGAAGGTGCCTAGTAAAACATTTCTTGATACAGCCATAGTAGGTTTGGCTCCACATGAAATCCTAATGAAATAAGATCACATTGATCGAGTGGTAAATTGCTTTGACCGAAAGTGTCAACAGCCGTGTTTTCTATCTTTGATAATACAAGGATAACACTTGTGAAAAATACGTCATCGCCCAGTTGTAGATGGTAAGGTCTTTTGATCTCTTGATCGATTAAATAGACAGTAAAGCTTACAGGTAGTACCCAGTTGGTTAAACGAAAGAAACTGATGAATTTGATACTGAAAAGTGCAAAAAGTAACATTCAACAAAAGGTATAAAGTAGAAAGTGGTATCACGATTTGAGGAATTTCTAGTTTTTGCCGTAGTCACTGAACCAAAAACCAAGAACCAAGAAGTAAGTACAACCTCTTTGATCCATAGATGAAAAGCTGCAAATAGATTGGGTTTGCATAAACATTATTTGAGTTGAATTATGGGACAAAACCATTTTGGGGTGGGCATTTGTGGAACGTTGATAGTTTTGATAGCAACTATTCTGCTGGTTTCACCTTTGTGAAGAGCTAGATATTCTCCAAAAGCTACCAAGTGGATAGTGCGGTCTTAATTTAAGGAAACTTTGTTAGGAAGAGAAAGGCTGATTCGGGCATTAGTTGTTTGATAAGCAGAAGATTGAGAAGTACCTCAATTTGATCTGATTGCGATTTAGTGCATTTGGAAAATGAAATTCCTGATAAAAGATGACTTCAAGAACAAAGCAAAGCAACTAATCACATGCCTTGCATTGGTATTGATATAAAAGCTATCATAAAAATTCAAAACTCTGCCTTGTATAACAATATTTTTCACTAAAGAGTTTTAGCCTAATATGGAAGCGGTGCACGCAATGCGTGTATTGTATGGGCTTGCTCGTTGAAGTTCCTGTTGTAGTCCCTCCAGGATAAGAAGTAGGATCCTGTCGAACTACCAGACATGACTTTCTTTCTTTCACGCATTTATTGAAAGGGACAAAAGTTACAGTTTATGACTTACCATGTCTTGGTTTTTTTCTTCACTCTTGTTTCTAAGGTGTCGAATATTTTGTAACTGTAGGATAAACACGATGTATCTGTTAGAAGTTAGAAAATCTCTACTATTCGATGGAACTCAAAATTGCCTTGTTCAAGTTAACGTCTGATTATTCTTATATTTAGAGCAATTGAAATTAATTCATCTATCTGTTTGGGTGTGCATTGAATAATTATACTGACAATAATAACTTGAAAGATTTTTTTAATCAGTCCCGCTCCTCTTCGAAGGGATAAATGTGATAGGTAAAGTGTAAGAAAAGTGCGATGAGGCGTTACTTCCCCTTAAATAAGCTGTCTGTAGAAAGTTTTTATCAAGATTTTATTTAGCATGCCTTTATGGACGCCCTGTATATTAATGTATTTATTAAATGTATCGATGTTTTGTGTTAAGAATTCAACAAGTGTTCGCTTGGTTCATTTTTGACGCTTTGTTCTTTTAAGATCTCTCTTATATGATCGTGATCATTGTGTTGTTGTCATAGAAACCTAATAAACATTTCTTTTAGATACTACTACTCCGATAAGATTTCTGTAAGCTTTTAATGATTTTCTATTACCTTTACGCTTCGAGAATCAAGAGGTTGTTGGTGTATACTTGCATTATAACAATACAGAGATGCAATTATTTAAATCAGGAATAACAATCACAAGAAAATTTCAATGACGGCAGGTTATTTATTATTATGGAAGGGCAACATGTAAAAAACTTTCATTTACTTTCAGATCTTTAATTTATTCCTAGTGAAGTAATTTAAGGAGGTAGATTACGTTGCTAACCGCTTTTTGGTTATTTCAAGTTAGGCTTGGTACTAGGAGAAGTTGATAGCGATTTCTTTACATTAGCGACGCTTTACATTATTTAACTTGATTGATGAGTTTCCTATAGTAGTTTGTTGGACAATTTCTTGGAATTTTCTGTTGAAGGAATGATTGATTTAGTACTTTGTTATAGAAATTCAATGCATCCAACTGGAGTTATAGTGTGAGAATCAATAATTGAAAAATACATTCAATGTCTATCATGTGAATTTTCGACTATGAAACGGTGCAAAGAAATGCGAAATATCTAATAAGTTCTTTTTCGCCCGAATCTCTTTTAATGGCGTATAGAAAAATGAACGATACACCCTGTATAGTTTTCTAAGGTTTCAACTACACAAATGTTGGGTGGTGTTAGTACTTAAAATTAACTGACAAACTCCATACAAAATAATAACTAAAGCACTTACTTTTCGTTTTTAATTCACAATCCAGATTTATTATTGTCAACATCCCTCTCACTCTATATTCTACAGAGTCTTCTCACGATTTCCTTTTCGACACTAACCATTACATGCTAAAAAAATACGTACACGTACATACTTGTCTTCTATTAAATAATAATCTTTTAAAAGGAGGGTGTTTATTATTTCAATTACACATGTGTAACTAAAACCTACCTAGACCTTGCATGTATTAAACTGTCTTTATTCTTTTTACTCGTCATAACACAATAAAGAGAGACACAATTATGGTGATTTAAATAAACATAAAATGCATTTGTTCTTTAGTACATAATTTATTATTATTCAAGGGTCACTGAGATGACCCCTTAAATACTAGCTGGTAGTTGACAATTTTTATGTATCTCGTTTTATAATGTTAACTTCTGTCTATTTAAGAGCATTAGTTAGAAGAAGAAAGTTGATACTTTGTATTTTAAAACTTCACAAAGCATGAAGTAGTTTTAAGTGATTTTAATTAAATTGTCTTTGTACGCCTGTGATTTACAACAGCCGGTTATTTTCATCTTTTTTTTTTTTTCTTAAAAGATATAAAATCAAGTTTATCTCTTACGAACTGTAAGTAAAAGGTTATTTTTTTGAGGAAAAGTAGAGTGGGGAAATTTTAAAAATATATTT
>VTPC01006750.1:0-68600 GCA_011009095.1 Ignelater luminosus | reverse complement strand
TATTTAGAAAAATAATATCAACTATTAGAATAAGAATAAGCACATGAGCGTAAGGTGCATTACATACTGCAACGTATGTATAGTACTCCTCTCTCCAATTCTTATTCCTCTACTTTGTTAAGAAATTTCCAAGCTTGAAAACTCGACTAACCCCCCCCCCCCTCAAAATAAGTTGATCCAACTTGAATTTCGTACGGTTTTGGTCAATATGCTGCTACTGCTAAGATTATTATGCTTTAGCCCTCCCGAAGAAGAATTCCGCCTACGGCCTTCCTACAGTTCTACCCTACAATTTCTTCTTACCTTGGGATCACCCTTCTACTGTACTTTCACCACAGTCCCTCGTTAATATGTATAATTACTTATAGAAGCAAACATACACGATAATGGGTCTTTATTTTGTAATTTTTGTATTAATAAAAATAATCAAAAGTCAAACATAACACTTTCCACCTAATCGAGGAATTCCGAGAGAAAGAGATGGCCTTGTGGGGAGGATTCTCAGCTTATATTTACTGCTTCTATTCTGTAGTGGAAGTTTGCGATCGTGCTGCGATAGCTTCGGCGGAGGTGCTTTTTCTTTAATTCTTAGAGAAGAAGAGTCGGCTACTGACCCTAAGTGCCACAGCTGTCTACTCCTGTTTTAGACGAAGAATTCCTCGCTTTTTTCACTACTTTCGCCACCAACTGTCACCATCACGGGCAAAGAAGGGCCAACACAGACGTCAAGATGATTACAAAATCCTCAGCCATCATTTACACCCCAGCTGAAGACTGTCTCTAGTTTCTAGAACGGCCAGTAGTTTGTCCAGAACGAGAAAACAAGATGATCATGATTCCTATGAATGTGTCTACCATAGAGCTATTCAATTCACCCCCGGTTCAGTCACCAGCAAACTGTTTTGCCTTTCATTATAAAAATGTTTTCCCTTTGGACATTTTCTGTTTCAAGCAAAGTATCAATCTAAGTCATTTCTAAATTGTCCACGATGTTTTATTCAGCGATATCATTGCAGTGCTAAGATTTCTTGCGTTCCTTGAAGTATTTAGACAACGTTTGTACCTGTATGATCAAGAGCCTAAACGTTCTAATAATCTTAGACAGCTTCAATATGTTTTTTCCGTTCTAGAAACAAGCGACCGGGCGACTAGCAAAAGTTACATTCCATAATAATCTAGGGATAAAAAGTTAATGGATTGGTTTTATGTTCTCTTAAATACAGCAACCGAGAGAAATAACACTTTTACTTCTGATGACAGAAATGCTGAACTATATTGAGAAGACATTTTACTTACATAAATTGAATATTTATTGTTGTTAATTCTTTGTACTTTTGGTGTAAAAGTTTAACAACAACTTCTAACGTAACTTGCCTATCCTGAAACTACTTCAACATACCTGGAAATTCTCTTAATTCACTTAATATTACATTGCTGACATTTACAATTGTTTCGCATTTTAATAAGTAAAAATTTCGAGAAGGCTAAGCCTTACACTAACTTTTTTAGTATTTGTAATGGAATTATTCCCACAAGTAATGACAGGCAAGGTGCCTTCTCCGTGTCACAATCAACTGATTCTAAAACCTGCGAAAACACAATTTTATGAATGAATGAACTAGGAGTAAGAGGTAATCAAGGTATGCATATAGGACCTTCCATTAAAAAAGAAACAAAACAAGAAAATCAGTTGATAGTTGAGAGAATTTTGAGATATTTAGTATAGTTGCGCTGTATAACTTTCCGTAATCCTCACTAACATTTTTGATATTTATAATAACGACACTATTCTCCGTTCACAGACTTTTGGAACACCCTGTATATTACTTTCATTTGCATTTTTATGTTTTTTCTATAAAACAATTGTTTGGGGGTTCTGAGTTCTGTATTTTACCATATAGAACAGATTTCTTGTTTTTCTTTAATGATGAACGTTGAAAGTTTAGATAAGCGTACACGTGCGAGAATTAGTATTGACCACACGTGCGTTCTACGCAATTTCTAAAATATTTAAACATTTTAGTTTCCTACTAAAGTAGTAATTCCTACATAAAAGCGATTTCAAGATTTTCTTTAATGATGAGGTTGCTATTGCAAAAAGTGATTGTGATTCCCATTGAAGAGGATTAAACGAGACCAATAACCGCAATGCAGCAAACAATAAAATAAACTTCACCGACAACTCACGGAATACGGCAGACATTGGCTGTTGAAATAACAATATTTTTCAGTTTGGAAACAGATAAGTACAATACAAATTACTTAAATTAATTTAGTAGATGAGTTGAATTTTGATCATTTAAAATTCAATGATTAAAGATGGTAATGTTTGTACATGAATTTTGTGATAAAATACTGTTGAAATGAAAAGTTTTGGAAAAACTTGAATAAGTGTTTAGTTAGATAGAAAAGCTTAAAGCCCATATTTCTTGTTGTATATCTAAAATACGAATGCTAATATCTTGTGCACTATTTGTGGTAAAAAGGAAGAAAAGATCCACTATTATTCTAATTTTGATATTTTCTGAATTTTTTTGTAAAACTTCGTCATAAATGATTCCAAAAACTTATCAAGCTATCTAACCATTGATGAGATATGGTAGATGAGTTTAATTTATAATTTAAATATTGGGACTGCCAAGCACATCCTGTAAAGAAATTGGCAAACTTTCCCCCAAAACTAAATATAAAAGTTAGATTTCATAATGTATTAGCTTAACATGATGGTTCTTTGGGCTCAATCTTGAATTATATTACAACTCCCAAAAATGGTCTATGTTTAAATGCACAACTAGCAATAGTTAATGCTTCACAAATCTTTATAGGTGCTTTCAATATATCCAAGTTATTTCTCATGTAAATCTTTACATATTAATAAATTCAGCAATGGCCTCATAAATTCTGCTAATACGCACTTCTCCTGAACGAGTTGGCATTATACATCAATGCTTTAGTTTAGAATTTGCCTGAAGATGATAAAAACACTTTTTGCTCAAAATTTTTGAGGACACATAGAGATTAGTCCAATAGTTTTGTAGATAATCAGGAACATAACTTGTCTTCCCTCTTGTCTAGCCTTATGTTTAACCTCCTTTCTGGGCCTACCTTGTAAAAAAAACATATTAGGTATACCTACATATCAACTACAAAATAGAAAAAGTAGTAAAGAAGGTCCACATTCCAGAATCTTTGTAATTCCCTATTTTCAGAAAAGATTATAGTCGTTGACTTCTTGCCTAAATTACTATCAATTTTAGCAAGTTATACCAAAAAATCATTTTCTTCATTCTTCTTGTTTGACATTCCTATGACAAACATGCAAAAGCAACTTTTTCTACTAAATTGAATGTAGAGTTTCAAAATGACACGCCACATAAAAACCTTAGTAAATATCATACCAAAAATCTCTGTTTCATAGCACTTTTTGTTTTTGAGATAATGAAAAAATAAAAAATGCTTATTGCGAGAATCAGCTGGTTATAAAACCAATGATTCCCAAGACATATTAACATCTTCCATTTAGGTCACTTAAAATGCAATTTCCAGTTTTATCAACTCTACTTCTAGTTTGTCAAAATGTCAAGTTCGACCTAGGATTTGTCTTCTAGATCAAAGTAGATGGGAGTGGTGTATAGTTTAGTACTTGAGCCTAATTTTGACAAGGCTGGAAGTTGCATTTCTGATCAAAGTAGCCTAAAGTGATGCTCCATACATAGCTGATAACTATAACTCAATTCTTTGTACTGTCTGCATGGCTAATATGTAGATAAATTGGTTTGTTAACATGAATGTAGGAAGTGCAAAAAAGTATTTTTATTGGGTAACATTTTTTGGAGAGACTGCTATTGATTCCAATAAAAAACAGTCTGATCTTCAGAGGAGCATTTCACCCACTTAGAGCTTTCTCAATAGGAATGGAAAACGATTTCTTGCATAGTTCTGTGGAGCCTATAATATTCCAAAGTTTCATTGAAATCGATGAATCAAAGTTGCAAATGGTTCCTTATAAGTTAGGTTAGATTAGGATTCAGTGGAGGAAGTACAATTTCTTAGTAATGAATACTGGGTGTGAACATACTCTCTAAAGCCAGCAAACAAATGTTTCGCTAATTTGATTTTTAATATCGGTTAGTGGTGCTACTGTAATCTAAGAAGTAAAGTGCCTCAAATCTTGAATGTTAAGTGGCCACTTCTGTTGTAGCCCGCAATTATCTTTTTAAATTTTTAGTCAATTGCTTAATATTCATATGTATTCTTTATGTTGTACTGGGTACCTACGGCACCTAAGATATCTTGTTCTTTGTTTTAATCAATTCGATGAGGTTGTAGAAATAAATAAATGAAAATTATTTATTAGCTCAGCCGTTGCTCAGCTATAACCAACATAATATTGTTTGGGATACATCTTTCTACCAAACTTATTACTTTTCCTTTCTTTTTAGTTAGGTTATTATTTATTTATTTGATCTGAAATCAGTTAGCCTGATTTTTATCTTTTATTAAAGTACAAATTGAGAGGTTAGGAAATTAAAAATTTGCTGCCAGCATTATAGGTCAAGCATTTTTTTACAGTTTGCTTAGTTTTTTCTACAGGCTTTCATTTGTTACAGAAACTTGTTTTATTTATTATGGTGTTCTAACCTCAAAATCGAAGAAAAATAAAGAATATACAAAGATTATAATGGTAGGTATGCTTTTAATCAACTTTATAAACTACACGAATGAAATAACTTCTCTGCTAAGCTCATATTTCCTTTGATTTGAAAAAAAAAGAAGAAATATACATAAATTCATGTTAAACCTATTTTACATACATATATTACAAATTTATTAACTACAACCAGTCAAAAATATGGCTTTACGCTGAAAAATACAAAATATATACATATATTAACATGGCCATCATACAAAATAAAAAAGAAACTGTACACTTATCACAGTTAGGCAAGATAATCTTCCCTAATTTTTCTTAAATTATATTCCTTTTTAAAATTCTAAAACTAAAGGAAAAAACAAAAATAGCAACTCTGTAATAAGAATTAAAAGAGATTGAATTAATTAATTAGTAATAATAATAATAACAATAGGGATTAAAAAAAATAATTAAAACGAGATCATGTTCCCAACAGATACACAGGAATTTTGGGAGCACAAACTATGGTATTCAAAATAATTAAGGTTAGGTGCCAGAATTAAAGTATAGCCCCCTTTGTAGTTATCACCAAAATCAAACATTGACTAGTAACTGAATTTTTAGATGTATGTTTGAAAACAATTTCTTAACATTTTGTTGAAGGTCCAGGTTCCATATCTAGATGATCTTTTGGTTTTTCTGGCAGTGGTCGAAAAGCCATTTTCCCTGAATGATTTGATCTATTTGACCTTTGTGTATTACTATGAAATGATATGAACGAATCTCTTTTCTGTGTATCTGTAGGGTCCTCATTTTTATTCTGTTGTAATTCTGAATACAAATGAACAGCCGCATCAGTAGGCTCAGAATATTCTCCGGCTAATGCAGGCTTTGGATGTGTTTCCCCAATGTTATTAGCTGCATTATTATATTTCTGCTCCATCATTTTAAGAAAACCAAATGGTTCATTGTAATCAGCACCATCACCTTGTCTTTTATCATTTTGTTGATGAGGAAGCTGTAAATTTCCCAACTCTTCATATAAATGAGCTTCTTCATCTTGCCTATTATTATTAGGATAACTATCACCAGTAATAAATAGTTCATATAACCTTTCAATCATCTCTCGAGCTTCTTCATGTGTTGAAGGATCTTCTAATTGTTCTCTCAGTCGTTGAAGAATTTCTGGAGTTAACTCTTCTGGTGCATCCATCTTGTCATTTGTGTCTATGGGAACTATTGTACCTTCATCTTCAGGGCTAGGTTGTTCATGATGATAATGAAGGTTGCGAAATCGCATACAATACCCTTTTCTCTTAAGCCACAAGCCTCCACGTATAAGAAGTATCACAATTGTTCCACTAGCAGCTATAATCATTATAGCTCCCAGTACTAAACCTAATATAAGGCCGCTGTTAGTTTCTTCACCATCATCGGCTAATAATTTTGTTGTAGTGTCTAATATTTTTGTCTCTCCTAAATACTTTTCACATTTGATTGTTTCCTCTAACCCACATGTTAATTCAGTAAAGTTATGCATGTTAATAAGACCTTCTTGTAGTTCAAAGCACCGCGATAGTAGAGCATTGATTGTACAAAAACTGGTATTCAACACAAAAGAAACATCATCAGCTGCTTTACCTAATAAGTCTACCACCCACTGATCTATAGCACAATGACACGTTTCATTAAAAAAGTTATTATCAAATTTTAAGTTAAGCACAGTACTTTCAAGGTCTGGAATAAAACTTAAGGCACCACTTTCACTTCTGTAAACTTCATTGCCAATAAATGTAAATTCATATTGTTGAATATCAGGGTTAAAAGGCACTTCTAAAAAATTATTCTTGATATACTTTAAAATATTATTATCCACATTTATTCTGTTCCAGTTATTTAAAACGAAGCCCTTGGATTGAAAAGTTCCTATTTCGTTGTCTGTTATTATGGCTCTGGCTACTGTACTATTGATGGCTCCTTTTTGGATCTCTGTAATTCTAAATAAATACAAAAATTAATTTTTAATGTGAAACAAAATATTGTATAAGGAACTTACTTGGAATGTTCTACAGTTAAATTTGTCATTGACGCCATCACAGCCTTAGTTTCCCAAAGGCGCACTTTACATTTTGATAATTTAAAATCTATTAAAAGTGTTCGATCACTAAAAGCGCCTGATTTTATTATATGTAGTGTACTATTAATTATCAGTATTGCAGAAATCTGACTAGCCTTAAATGCTTCCGGATGCACTTCTCTCACTTCAGAATTTCTAATACTAATTTCGGCTAGTGACGAATGAAATGTTGCTCTTGGTATTTTTGGTATAATTACATTTTGGAATGAAAGCTATAACAAATTTGATAAATGAAATTAAAGTGTAATGATTAAAAAGGTTAATACACTTACAGTTGTTACTGGTCCATGACGACCAATTACTCCCTGATTTTCAAATAAAAATGCACCTTCTGCTAGATCCAAATATGGTATGTTGTGGAATTTTCCTTCTTGGAGACGACTGAAGGCTGAATTCTGAATGGAAACATATGAACAACGGCTTATTTCAAGCGAAATTGGTGTCTGTAAATAATACGTAATGATTAGTTCAAGATTTTGAATATCACATAAAGGTTGAATGAAAGCATTTCTTGTTTCACATGGATTTGGCGTTATACATAAAAAATAACAAAATGCACCAGACTAGTAGCTTGGCAGCCTTGGCGAAAAGTACAGAGGAATTACAAATTATGACATTCTTTTTCAAAGACAGAAATTTCTCATTGTGTTATTTTTATTTATTGGATCCTGAAAAGATATTTTGTAAAAATCTCCAATATTCTAAACTTTCCATTTAGAATCATTTATATTCTTTAAGTCAGTCTAAATTCTTGCAATACTGTAGTTGAATTATTGAAAGTAAGGTTTTTTGTTTGACTCTATGGATACTAACTGTTATGGTTGGCTCAGTCACTTCACATCAGAATCTTGCCTAAACACTGTATCAACATAAAACATGATGTTACTGTCTGATCTGAGAATTGTTTTCTGTTTAAAAGTTACTGTCCTGTGCCAGAGAGATCTAACTTACAATTTCAGACCTAAAGACATTTAATATGCCCTTTTAATGCTGTATCAACATAGATACTAGATAGTCAATTTCTGGTGATCATATTCAGCGAATGGCTTAATCTACGGATGCTTTGTATCTTGGAAGGTTTATCTCAATAGAAGTGCTATTGAATGGTCTTACCTTGTAATGCCCAAATCTGTTTAACGTGACCAAATGATGGTCGATTGGTTCTTAAGGTGAGGATTATTACAGCCAAGATGAAGGACTGAGGTTGACTTTATGGAATTGAAAAGGATAAGCTACTGGCTGCACATGCTTCGAGACTAAATCGTCTTATAGGATGTGTTGATCAGAATGTGGATTTACAGTCTATTTTTATATCAGCGGCGTAGGAGACTTGTAATGAGTCCAGAGGCATAACAAGGGTTATTTGCGCCCAAGACGCTTTATTAAGAGAGTTAATGGAAGACGAAGCCCAACCTTAGGCCATCCTGACTCATGATTGTACCTTTAGCCCTATTTAAGAAGTTAATGGAGGACGGGGCCAAACTTTGGGTCAAACTCATTGGATGGCACATCCTGATCCATGATTGTATCTTTAATTATTCTATTAAGAAGGCTTGTAATGGAGTTTAATGGAGGGCAAAGCATATCCTTACCCATGATAGCACCTTTAGTTCTAACAAGAAAGCTAATGGAGGGTGCTACTCCACCTTGGATCATCAGAGATGGTTCATTGACCCATTAGATGGCACATCCCGATTCATGATCGTATCTTCAATTCTATTAAGAAGTTTAATAGTGGGATGTATATTTCAACCCATAATATTATCATTAGCTCAATTAAGAAAGCTGATGGAGCACGAAGTCCGATCGTGGGCTACCGCAGGTGAGAACATGCGTTGTCAGTTCGAAAAGATTTGTTATGAACAGTTTCAGAGTGCAATTTAAATAAAATTTCTCCAGTTTCAAAACTGCTTTAAATTTGTTATTTGTTGATGTTTTACGATAGCCTGAACTTTTTACGGTACAAAAGTAGTTTCTGAGGAATTTTCCTCCCTCTGTTAGATGAGTCAAATATATTGTATAGACAGAGAATAAGATCGAACCTAAAACTAATCTTTGCGGCACACTAGGATGTTTATGTCATGTAATGGAGATTCTCCAACTTTCATGGAATATAGAAATCTATCCTAGCAGGTTATCCCATACTCCATAATGTTCTAGTTTGAGTAGAAGTATTTTCTTAGTTTACTACAGCTGGTACAAGAAAAATATTTTGGGAAAAGTCAAAACGATTTTGGCAAATGGAAAATCTTCCAAATTATGACTGGATTATTTTATCCTTAGCAATTTTTCAAAAATAAATTCATTAAAAATCTAAAGTGTCGGACAAGCAATTTTTTAATCTAAAAGAGATTTATTTCATTAAATTCTTTAAAATATAATCAAGACTCAATGCCCAAAAGTCTTGATCTATTTGGAACAAAACAAGAAAAGTATGTGACAACAAAAATAAAATTAGTTACAATATCTTTGATATTTTCTACTCACCTGCATATTTTTGAATGCATTTGTTTCGACAACGAAACGATCACAGCTTTGAACTTGCATTAGAAGACTAGCAGAGGTAAGATCCAAAAAAGAGCTTCTACGTATAATAAAACGACGCGTTCCATCAATTCTAACAAGATGAAATGCCACTAGCGCATTAAATGTTTGAGGTTGTAACGTTACTTCTTCGCCACCAGATATCGAAATTTCCATCGTTTTCGGAGGAATGGAACCTGGAGTAAATTCAACTTTCTGGAAAAAAAACAAAAAAAATTAATGAAGTACGATAAAAATCTTCCAAGATGTTTTTATATTTTGAAAGAATCTATAAATAATTCGATATGCTGTTTGCAAAACTAATTTCAATACCATCGTTAATATATGTTTCACGCTTCGTCAATTTTTAAGGTTACGTCTAATAAATATAATGACTTGCTGGTGTGTGTTGTACTTTTCCTAATATAACTATTGCCTAATAGAATGATTATCTTTAAATATTCTATATATACGACAACAATTTTTATTTTATATTGTAATTATGTTAGAATAGTAATATTGACCTCAAAAAATAAATCTAAACTGTTACTTTTACTTTTGTATTATAATTAACAATATTAACAATCTTGGTTTTTCAAATATAAAGAAAGGTTTCTTAAGAAATGAATACAGCTACAAATAACATTATATTCTTAAGAAAATAAAATTTTAAAATCAAAATAATAATTTCAAGTAAAATGAGTAAATTCTATAAGTTTATTTCTAGGGGACACAACCCCATGACCCTTCCTAACTGTAGCCGCTACTGTTGGAAAATATCTATGCCAAGCGGAATGATATCTCGACAAGTTCCTCCTTCGTGTTTCCTGGTAAACATCATCCAAAACATCATCATGTCATTCGCACTTATGTCTAATTATTTTATCAACAATCCGCGAGTTGAATTCGCAACGACGAATCTTGTTTGCATAGAACCCTCATCCTAATCTAACATACTTAAATGCATATTAACACCATTTGAAAACTCCACAATTTTAAATTTTTTTCGTTAAATTAAAATTTAAATTGGAAAAATGTTCTGAATCATTAGAGGTAGATTAAGATATCATCTGCTACTATACGTATGCTTTGCACGACAGGAACGAAACAATAGACAAGGAGCTAGATTAGGTCATGGCCCATTATTAACCTTTCACACGAGTTATTAAGGCAAATAAATGTGTTTGAATCTGTCATAATTCGTCCTATTACCTCGCCCTTATGGCTTACTAAAATAAGAACTAAAATAACCTAGTTCAATAACCCTCTCCGCGGAGAAGAGTTAGTCCAACGAATCGGAAATTGTTAGGACTTCCCGTTTTAATTACAAACTGCACCCGTATTGTTTTTGACTCCTCATTCTATTATCGTAAGGGTTATCAGCTGACTTCTTTCATTCATATTTTTATTTTATTTTCAAATAAACCGAGGGAGGAATCAAACTTAACAATAATGGATTATGCGTGTTATAACACAAGGGGTATTTTTTAGGGGTTGTTTATTACGTTAAGAGCATATGCGGGTTTTATAAAAACAAATATCCTTGAAGGGATAAAAGATACTTCCGTTTTATTTCAAATTTATTTTTATTTTCCTAAATGTTTGTTCTTTTAGAAGATAATAACAATTTTAAAGATGTTACACTCCTGAGAAAAGCAAACCTTAAAAGGAACAACAATATCCGTTTCCTCTTCATTATTTCCTTTCTTTTCCGTGGGGACAAGCGTTTTGTTTCTTTGTTTCAATCGGTGCGTTAACAAATTAAATGGCATTTAACAAACCTGTTGTGATCGGAAATGTTTTATTAATTAATCGCAAAATTAGCATTGCATTAGCATTGTATAACCTCGATATTTTAATTTTATTTTCTTACATTTCACTTGTCAAATTCTAATAACAAACGATATTATTAGTAATAGATGTATCAACAAACATTAAAATTAAAGCGAGAAGACATATTTCACTTTCTACTATTTTCTAAAATTAACCCGCTTAAGAAGAAAACAAAAGAGAGAAAGGGAGAGTAGAATTCGTGAGCTTTGCAGAAATTTCTTATGTCGTTTGTTAGTCACCTGGTTTAGTTGGCCGCTCTACAAGAATCGTGCAATTTCTGGAGAGTAGAGGATATATTTAAAACAGGATATTATTAGATCGTAGTACTTGATTTATTTGCAACAATCATATATGTATGCAGAGCGAAGAACATTCTTCAGTTTGAACTGCAGCAAACAAAGGCAAAGGTCGATGGGGAGTTTTTCTAGTCCATTTTATCTCTTTTAATGGACGCATTCGATAAATTACATCACGAATAATAGTAATAATAATTTAATAATAATATTTAATGATGAGATAATTACAATAGTTTTTGCCTTTATCAAGAAGATATTTTTGGGATATTTAAATATGCGTTTCCTTTGTTTTATAAAATTCTTAGAAGGACGTATTACTAGATGCCCCTCCAAATTAGAATGTGGTACCTACTAATGATTGCTACTTCCACAGAACAAAGTGCAGAAGAATAATCTTAATAGATCACGCAGGGCGCACACTGTCTATAACAATAACAACTATCAATATTTAGATTTTCGAAAGTTGGATTTTGAAGTGCTACAATTTTTTTATATATTTTTAGTAATATTTGGCACTAAGTTATAAACAATATTTTTATAAAAAAAATTGGTAAATAATCATATGAGAAATAGTAGAAACTAATGACGCCACTATGCTTCCCACTTATTTGTAGTGAAGTCCATGTTTTTGCCAATCATAAAAAAGATTGTGCAAAATAGCTCATTGTCATTATAATTTGTGGTAAGTAGGAAACAGCTGGTGATTTTATTAAACAGTATTTGTTGTATGTAGTATAGAAGTACCCATCAAATTGTAGATTCTTAATTTCCTTCCTATCAAAAGCTTATGATTAATTGAACGATATCCACCAAGATTTTTTAAGCATGTAATCGACATGACTGAACACCGTCTGCCATTAAGTAAATCATGCAGAAATTACTGCTTGTTTCAAATAACCATACTCAATTAGACTCCTTTACTAGAGATTTACTAAAGATTCAAAATAATTTATTCTGTGCTATATCATAATATTTAATTCATAACAATCCTAAATAGTCATGTACTGTAATTCGGCTATAGCACTGGCATTTTTTGCTACGTTACACTATCAGGTTTCAGCGTATGAAGCAACCGTATACTCTAACTCTAAGAACTGTCATCACGGATCACATGTTGGAAAATGCTATGTTAGAGTATTTCTTAATGGAAACAGAAAACAATGTCTTCTATATTACAAATGTCCCGAATCTCATCCTTGTCGCCACCTTGCACACTACTAGGCTATGCTAGAAAAGTGTCCAAGCACGAAGACCAAGACCAAGACCTTTTAAAGCTAAATAGCATGATGTAATAATTTATTATAGGTCCATGGAAATTCTTATAGTACAACAAAGTGTTTTAAAAAATTTATACGTCAATGTTCAGAAGGTAGGTACTGTCCATAGTATCAGCAAAATAACTTGGTCTATCTTTTCATCTTTCTTCAGACGAACGAAATTAATGGCAATAAATCAAAACTCAAATAATTTTTAACAACATTTCAATATACTTTGCAAAGTAGGAGAAAAAGAACAAGGACCAAACATTAGAGCAAAGCTTATAAACTATCTCGGAGTGGAAAGTGTTTATAAATTTTGCCCGGGCAGAAACAATATCATTATAGTTCTCTTCTCTACAGAAAAACCCTTGGATCCAATTCTTGTCGTTATTTTACTTATGGTTATACGTTTGTGAGAATGTCCAAGTACAAAGGTGGAGTGGTAGAAAATTGTGTAAAACGTCTTCGATGCCATTCTCGTTGCTTCTTAGGATTTTTTCAACTATTTATATGTTAAAGCTAAATAGCATGATGTGAGATTGTTAATTTATTATAGGCCCATAGGAATTCTGCTAATGCAATAAGGTGTTTCCAGAAATTGATACGCCGATGTTAAAAAGATAATGTAATATCACTTACTACCAGCAAAATAAGTTTGATCCATCTTTTCATCATTCCCCAAACAATCAAATAAATCATAAACGTAGTCTTATCCACTAGGCAGTTATTATGCTCATCCGCAAAGTAAAAAAGGGCGAACAGAAAAACAAATATGAAAGAATCAAAATTCATCGAGAATCTAGCATAGAAATGACTGAGTCGAGACAAAGTTTTTAATTATTCTTGATTAATTACCAACGTTAACGGAATCTTTCATCATTGCTATTACTTTCTACGTTACTCTCTCCAGTATTATTGTTCAAATCCCATCCTCGTCGCCAACACAATCTGTTACGTATCAGAAAGGTAGCTAGGTTTTTTAAGAATAATCGAACTAGGTGGAAAAGTACGTTTTGACGGCAAAAACCCAACATTATCATTATAGATGTTGTATCTCTTAATCCTAGAAATCAAGACACTAGACGTTATTTAATTTACATTTGCTGCAATGGGTTATTGGTCGGATCATTTAACCTCACTTTACTAAACACTCTATGCAACCTTATTTGCCAACAAGGTCTATTTTCTTAGAATCGGGTTACCAATCATGGCGACTTGACGAAAGCTCAATATTACCAACTCAATGAAATAAACCAACTTTAAGGTTGTAAGTGTAACTAGTTAAATTCCTGAAATCTATACCTTACAGATGAAGAGATCTTTGAAATCTTGTTTTCTTCTCGACACATCTACATACAAAGCTCTCAGATCCCATCATTGTCGCCACTTTGCAATGTTTACTAGAGAAACAACTTATAGAAAAAATCTAATAATTGAAGAGAAACTAAAGACAGAAACTATTTACCAGCAACGGTAACGACCGAAAGTAAAAGAACATCAAAAGCAGCGAATAAGAATGTTTTTGATCAACGATCAAGCTTTTAGCTTAGATTGCTTTGCGTTTATTTCATCTTGACGAACATTAGCATGTCTTGTTCTATTGTGTCCTGCTTTTGTCTTCTTGGTTCAACAAAATTATTCATAATATTACTAAGGACTCTTCACCAGTGTGAAATCCAGCTGCATTCTGATTTATAGTAATTTATATTTAAAAATTGAAAATATCCTAGATGATAAAAGCTTCATTGATGAAACAATAATTTCAGAAATCCCTCGCCTTGCAAAACTATCAATTAAGGCGCCACATATTGTCAAAATTACGAAATTAGGTGGTTATTCTCCAATTACAACAATTTAAAACAATCTAAGAAATGAATTATATTTGAAACCTCCGTAACCTGCATAACACTGTAAATACCAAAAAGTGATCTTGTTGAAGGTGTTTTACCTACGGGAGTTCAACTGTTTATTTGTGATTTCCTTGTGCCCAATTGTCAAACAAGTTTTAAAATTCAAATATTAATTATACATTGGTACAAGTTGTGTTGAATATGACTGTCATAACATTTTTACAAATAAATGAGCAAAAACAAGTTAAAATACTTCTTGAAATTTTCATTTTTTCTAAAACCAAATCTCAACATCCAATGACCATTCCTACGAGAAAATAACGTTATAAAATAAAGAAAACTGTTGACAAACTTAATTTGTTTTAGCTCTTTTCTAAGCGTCTGTCTACGTTAAAACAACCAAGAAGAGCTTTCAAAATTTACACAGCATTCCTAGATCTTAAAAGAAATTAATTTCTATTAAGAAAGTTCACTTTAATTTTTATAAGCAGTCAAGTCGCCTACGTAGCGAGTCTGGACGAAATTGACGTTAAACCTCATCTCCATTCATTCGAAAAAACGACCGTTTCATCAAAGAAGAAATCTAAAAAGTTAAGAAAAAGATGCGCTCGTCTCTCCAGATAGACAGAGAGGCGACTAATAATAAGAGGGCAAACAGAACAAATGAAAACTGGTGTGGCATCTTCTCATTCTCTTCGTCCATACCATCATGCACCAGCATAGCCAGAAATAAAATATGCATTTTTTACGCGTAACAGGAAGTAGGCTCATCTAAAATTATAAACAGTGTTTTATATCTCTTCGTGCCGTATTTAATATGATGATGATAGACTTTTTGTACCTTTTCCTCAAACTTTATTTACATGTAAATTTAAGGAAATAAAAATAACTTGAACATTTTACAATGCAGCCACAAGAAGTTTAACATACAGATTTAACATTTTCTCTACTCGTTTTTGTTTTGAGGGAATTATTATTAGTCAGCCTGTTTTGATCAAAATAAATTTTTAATGTGGATTTTTCCTTATATAGCAGTTAGAGTTGTACGGTTCTTTAGCCTTCAGGCTAATAATGTGTTGTTAATACTTAACACAAACAGGTTGTTCTGCTTTACCATGATACTTTCATCATCATGTTTGTCGTTTTATTTTTGCCTACTGTATGTTAAGTTATGTGTTTGTGTGAGTCAGTGTAAATGGTACTTGCAATAACCACTTTACACAGACATAAAAGAGCTTTATCGAGGTTAAAACAATTTTATAATTTTAATTATTCGATTGCAAAGAAATGACAAGACAATGACAATGTAATTAGCAGTAGGTACTGCGCAGTTAGTCTTTGTTTAAAACTATTTAGTAAATGTAAACACGGTATATTAAACATTATAATTATGACAAGAACCGCATGCTGCGATTAAAAAGTTCAGAAGCCAATTTTAGATTCGTTAATAAAATGGAAGGAAGATGAATGATATATCCGTTATTTCACACCTGAATAAAACTCAGACCAGCTGTGAATTTTGGAAGGTTTGTTTACGTTGCGTTGGTGTTGCATTATATGCATGCGGGGATTTTATGGTATGCGTGATGTAAAAAATATTGATCGTTATATGAAAGGGAAAAAATTGCCGCACTCCATTATATTAATTACAGTTTTCGTGGGGATTTTAAAAAGGGCATTTACTTAGAAGGTAAGTTATGAAATTGGAACATTAAAGAAATTTGAATTCCTAATTGCAAACAATTGATATCATCTTGTCTGAGCATCTCGATTTTATGAAGATACCGCCTGTCTGATAACGGTGTTTTTAAGTTTAAATGTGTGACCGGAGGTCAATACAAGTAAAAGACTTGAATGCGGTAACTCTGACGATGAGAAACAAGCAGATTGTTCCTACCGTTTTGCAATAATATTTGTTATTTGAACAAATGAATATTACGCTACTAGAATAGATAAACAAAAGAAAAACTCTTTATTAGATATGCCAGATGTGATATTATTTGTGGTTCCTTTTATAATATTTTCTATAAGTTTGTCAGTCATACCAAGGTCTTCACGATTGTGAAGGTTATTCATATCAAACTTAGGATCTCTTATGCAAAATAAAGAAATTTAATATTGTACGTTGAAGGCTGTAGTTTATTTTTTCCTAATTACATCAATAAGTACCTACAACAAAAAATGTATAGCGCACATACTGCAATGAAATTTAAGTGAAGAAGTCTTGGTGGGGAGAAATCAGGGATAGTAAGAGAATCTAAACAGTAGGATTTTAGTAAAGTAAAGTAAAGTTTAAGATCTGGTCCTATCCAGTCATGAAGTTTGACATAGTTGCTGCCTTTATCAGAAACCACAAGATCGAATCTTGTCAGCAAGAAATTGAATCCCACACGTTGTTTTGCCCAGAATTTTAGGTCAGGAGATTAATTTGCTGAAATGAAAGACTTGCTATAACTTGCATGGGCACTAAAACAACTGAGAAGATTCTTGTTTCCGAGAAACAGAATTTCAATACAATAGGTCAATGAAGTTCTTGTTTTTGTCATTTTTGAAGTGATTGGTCTTATTCAAGAACAATTGAAATGGAGAGCATTACTGGATAAATGTCGCACACTCTCGGAGGCTTACTTACAGTCCTGCATCAAAAATTAAAGCATATGGTACTAAACGCAGCGTTTGACGTGACTACAAGTACAGATGTCAAAGTTTTGAAAACGTGTATAAAAAAGAACAATTGAATCAAACAACCTCTGTCCGAAAATAGTTCTTCCCGTAGAAATCATCGTATAGCTCTGTCAATGTCTTCTGTTACTAGAATCTAGCATACTTTGGTTTGATTTTGTCTTGCAAATACTTTATTGGTAGCTTTGATTTTTAATTTGATCAGTGTTTTGGGTTTTGCTGCCTTTGGCGACAAAGTAGTAAACCTTCTTAGGGGAAACTATCATACCTTTCTTTTATCTGACGCAGTTTCAATTACTAGCTACCAAAACTGAATATCATTTTTGAAAATCGTAGCCTAATGTAGTGTGCTATTGGAGTTGATTGCGCTTTACAAATTTTGTCATCGAAAATCGAGCTCCATGATATTTGATAGGGTTGCCGCCTTTGACGGCAAAGCCATAAACCATTTTAACGAAGACTATCAGATGAATGAGGATGCAGGTCCGTTACCTTCCATAAACCTAAATAAATAAAACTACCATGGGATTGATGATGGTGGACTTAAGAGATACCACAAAACTTCTTAAAAGAAACATACTCTAAAGTCTCTGCCCAACAACACTTGAGCTCTTTTTACTTCAATGACGAAATCATAAATCTTCTCAGGGAAGACAGCAGTCAAGTCTTTTGATTGAGCATGACACCGTGTCCTCGCAAACGGGACCTTTTTCTCTCAAAAGCTTAAAGAAAACTATTAAAGGTCTATCGTAAAAATAAAGGCAACGCAAATATGCCACCTTCAATGCTATTAAATCTTATCAGAGAAAACTGCCAAAAAGTCTATCGTAAGTGTGGCAGTGTAGCAATAAGTGAATCTTGATGTTTTCACATTGCGTTTTTGCCGGATACGTTTCTATGGTCCCACGAATTTGGATGGTCATTGTATTTCATTTCTCCCATTTCAGAGAGTTCGTAGCTGCTATGCATACAAGAATCTTCAGTCAGGACAGAGATAGGATAAGAAGTAATCAAATCCATGGAAGCTGGTTTTGCGGAATTCGCCAGCACCACTAAGGAAAACCACAAAAATCTTGAGCAAAAACAGTCGGTTTGGAGATTTGAAGCTAGGCCGTCCTGAATGCAAACCTAGTGGTAACCGCTCAACTACATTGCAGTAAAAAAAATGAGTAGGATAGATTGGTAAAGTAGTAGAGAGAGATTGAAAATGAGACTAACTAGTATTTAAAGTGTTAATGAAATAATTCTGGAGAAAGCGAAAAAATAAAAGGCTGATCTGATTATGTCAATAAAAAAAACCAAAATCTATCAAATCTGATTATAGTATCATCGCTTAAGACTTGCCCAAGCCTTTAGCTTGTCGAACTGTCTTGATCGATTCAGGTACTACTTGGTCAATCTTTCATTTCAAATGCTGCTCAATTTCGTGACTCAAAATTATTGGACTTTTCATCTAGGATGAAAAATGGCCACGCACAGACCAAGTTTCATTGAATTTTTTATTTGGTCCTTAGCTTCTTCACACAATGCAGTATTCACATTAACTATTGTGATTTCTTTCCTTTCCTTTCTCAACAGTATTGACATGGCTCTTCCTTATTTGAGCAGGAAGTTATCCAGTTTGGTCACACACTAAAATAGCTGAAGTTCAGACTAGAAAATTTGATAAGCTTTTGGGCCATTTAAGATTCTGAATTTTTAGATCAAAGGCGATTTCAATAAAGCAGAAGTGACGGAAGCTATCATTCCAAGCTAAATCTTTTGTAGGAAGAGACCACTCTGTGTTAATCTGAAATCTTTCAATTTTGCCTGCATGATGAAGCTTTTCATTTGGGCTAACCCGTGGTTTTAATGGATCAAATAGACTTTTTTTCTTATATGGGTGGGTCAAAATAATCATTTGTTTAGTTGCTTTTGACTGGATCTGCCATTACTTTGCAAAGGTGTCGAAGAAAAATTAAGTTCAGAAGTAAAAATCCAAAAAGATCAAATTTTTAGACAGAGCTCTATATCTGAATCAGACGTACCGCATCAACATTAATCCAGATCCAATGTATATAATTCTCTTGAAAGAAATTCAAACCGTTGAGGTAAGATTTCAGTTTTTGGTCTAGATACTCTTCTATATTAAGGAATTTCCATTCCACTCACAAATAGGTTTGGACATTTTTGAAAGTTCTGTTGTGATCATAATTTAAGGCAAGTCTTGTGGATGAGAAACCTCTAATTACGAGCTAACTGTAATTGGAGAAATGGAAGTAGTCAAGTCGAGTTTTCCTCAATGACAGCATGAGAAATCAAACAAAATACAATCGTACTTTTAAATTTATTTTTTGTTGCGTAAGTACCAATCCAACTAATGAAGCAAGGCAAGTTCTGAAACCATTTTAACCAGAATCATTAGACAAAGAGACAGTAGGTCTAGAAAAATATACAAAGTCATGTTGGAAAGTAAAGCATTTGCAACGTTAACATACAGAAAGGCATAAGGTGCAAATAATTTACTTTACTTAAAACTAAAAGTAGATGAGATAATACCTTGAAATTATTTCTTGTAACCATATTGATTGATCGCAGTATTAGTTAGAATCTATAAGAAACCTAATCTCACCCTCATAGGCGTTGATAGATGAAGATTGCGATTGGACGTACTCAAACTTAAAGACTACTATTTCACAAAGGTGATAGAAGATAATCGAAAAACAAAAGTGTTTTGGCCAACTGCAAGAAGGATAAAAATTGCAAAACAAAAACAATTGGTTGCTTCGTTACAAAATTCAAATGCATATTTCATTGGAATTAATACAGGAAAGAAACTGAAAAACATTGCTCACTATGTTACCGATAAATCTGCAAGGACACAGATATGGAATTGAAATTCAGGAAGGAAAAGACGAAGCACATAAAAAAGGGAATATAACATATCTACTTATTAAAATTGGTACGTGGAGAGTAGAAGAAAATCTGCAGAAAAAGCAAACAAACAGGAAACTACAAGTTAGGGACATGACCTTATTGATGTGGTTAGGTAGAACAGGTTAATATGGCACTTCGACATTTATACTCTTATATGTAGAACAAACAGTAGTAGAATTCTCCAATTTTCTTTTTTGTGAAAGGCATCGACTAAGTGTTTATTCGATGGCTTATATTCTTTACTGTTAAGATTATGAGGAACCTTTATATAATTTCACAGATGGTATTTGATATTATTACAGTAATTAAATATGATTAAAGTTAAAAAATAAAATTCTAATTTCATTTTTCTAAAGATTTAAACACTTGCTGAATGCACATTTTTGTTTAATTATCTAGACTTTCTGTTTGACTTGATCCTACATAAAAGACAAATATCCTTGGCATTTCAATAACCGATCTTATTGTTAATTCAGTATAAAACCATAATTGGGCTACGATTGCATAATTTACTCTTTGATTTGCTTGAAATATAATTGGATATGGTTAGTTTAGAATAAATACATAAAGTGATTGAATTGGGATTGGTTTGAAGAAAAAAAACTGGGTTAACTCGAGTTTAATTGTGACACTAATTTAAATAATTAAAGTACATAATTCTCTAATAGAATAAAGGAAATCATAATGTAATATTGCATATTGCTACTTGTTTCAATAATCTAGTTACCTTTCACTAAACAGCTGAAAATAAATTATTCAGATATTTAAAAACCTGTTAAAAAACAAGTGAATAATTAAAATTAAATATTAAATTCTTGTAGCAAGTAATTATAAATTATGAGAAAATAAGGAACTCGAATATTTATTATTTAAGATTAGATTAAAACAATAATATCCTTATCATGGGAAAATAAATATTTAAAAGAAGTAAAGAAGACTTTTGATTTAAGATTAGAGATGCATTTCAATAAGACAACACAAAAGGAGCTGTTTGTGTTTTTCACTTTTAAGGTTATATCAAGAATATATTTATTTATTCTCTAAGATGATTTATTTAGATTTTATTCTGTTCTAGACATCTTTAAACTGCATTTGTTTCTTTTTCTAAATAATAACAATAGAAGATGAACAAGTTTATAACCGCTATAATCCTAAACCATACTTTATGTTTAGAATGTACTTCATACAAAGTCTCTAACGTTGTTGTTAATTTTAAAAAGCTCTTAGAAGGTAATCCTATAACAATACAATTTCAAAAGATGTTTACAGAAGCGTTAAGATGGTATTTTTTGCAAAACGGTCTTAAGTGACTCACTTCTAAATTGTTTTTCTAACGATCTTAAATGTGCATGTTACTATGAGTATATTTATTTCTAATCTTCTGAGAATTAGCCTTGCTTCTAGTGTATTTTTAATCATAATTAATTTTCTTCTATTGTTGATTATTATTACAGCTGTTAATGTTTACATGTAAATACATACTTTCGTTTTTAGTCATTTCCGAAACCTTGAACTGCGGTTTTTAATACAAACTTTTGTGATATTCAGCTTCAAAATCTAAAAGAATATAAAAGAATATTCTTGGCTTTTCACCAATTAGAAGAAATAAATATAGAAGAGGAACCATGAAAATTAAAATCTTCTCGATGTTCAATATTTAAAAAAAGAGCCTCAATAACGAATCATCTAGAACGTGTTATTTTTATAATTCTTTCTAAACAATTAGTGAAAAACAGTTATCTTCAAGAAATGATGACTAACACCAATTTTTTATTTCCTTATTACTGTGTAAAAACGTGTTGAATCTTGAAACTCTTATTAATTGAAGTATTTCTTTTTTTATTTAATGTCTCACTTGAATTATTCCCTGTATGAATGAATGAATATAAAGAAACTGTAAAAAAGAATAAATTTAATGCTTGATCAATCAATCGTTGCAGACAAAACATTTTCGATTTGGTCGCTTCAACTCGATAAAAACCACTTCCCACTAACATCCCAGGTACAATAAATAACAAACACCTATTGCGAAAATCGGTTAATAATGAGTTTTCTTTTGGCAACTCTTAATGAAAACCTTCACTTGTGGGTGTGACCTCTAAAATTATTTTTATTATTTTTAAACTCGTGCTCTTTGTAATCTTTAAATTAACACTAATTAAAGATACTATTAAATAAGACATATTGAGTGCAAAAAAATTGTCGCAGTAACAAAACGTGTCGTTCTTGTTAAAAGGAAAAGAAAGAGAACTTAATAACGAAGGATGATAACCGTTCTTTTGTGGATTATTGGTTTGTTGACTTCCGACATTTTACGTAAATGTGAACAAAGCAATTAACATAGATACATTTTAGAAGGAATTGTGTTAGAAAAGATTTTCCTTTACTCAAATGAATTTTGACGTTTGGGAAATATTTTGTTTTTTGTAAATAAATAAAGCCAACTATGGAAGAACACCAGGGAACCACTATACCGTATGAATACAAAAGGTTTTGAGGTTATCTTTGGTTGTTATGTTCATTAAATCCGCCAACTTCCTCTCTCCATATAAATAACCTTAAAATTGTGTATTCGCTTATGAAAATTAAAATTCAACTGCTGGTTTAGATATGTATCTGTCCTTCTGCTGGTTTATGTTGTATAGAAATTATTATTTTAACATGATGGGAAAATCATAATCATTCTCAAACTCTCAAAGAAACATTGATATTTTTAGATTAGACAATCATTTATTAATATTATTGTTAGTAAGTATAGCCTGAAATTTCTCTATATTTCTCCAGAAATGATATGACACATTCATGTAAATGATGCGGTTCAGCTATCACTATGCAAAAATTCGATAAAACAATGCCATAAATCCCACTTGTGTTTGTTAATTTTCCTTCTCCTCAACAATTTCACAATCATGGACATTTCTGATTTAAATATCAATTAAAACGATCCCAACTATAATCAAAAAGGGCCCCCAAATGGCTCGCAAGTTTGGAACAACTGTTATGCATGAAATGCAAATATTTATCTTTGGGTAATTGAGCAACAATGTCCAAAACAATCAATAACTTCGACAAGACTTTATATTCTATGCTATTATGCTTTGGACTTGGTGGATCTCTTACCATACCTACACAGTTTTCGATAATTATCGATGCACATGCTTGAAATAAGTCAAAATGGATATATAATATATACAAGATGCTCTGGCACGTACACCTTTCTTACGACAAGTATGGGGCTGTCTTTATCTGATCTTTGCAATTTCCTGCGTTTCCAAATTTTTTTTAGTTAATTTAATAGTGTGAAATCTCAAGTGTCGAGTCAATATGGCGAAATGGCAAGAATAAAAATACTGCATATATTGGTTATATCCGCTATGTTGGAAAACATTGAACTCGGATTCAAAAATGTCTTCGGGTTGGCTTGTTCAACGGCCCTCCGCGTTCGGTCCTGATCGACTGAACATTAACCATATATGCCATTTGCAGCCCCTCAAGCTTGATTACTGATTCTCCATTATTGGATGCCGTTCTTGTACTGTGTAAAATTCCTTTCGTTCCCCCAATTTGGTGATTCTAATACTATTTGCAAAGGCAAAGAGACATCAGTAATTAGACATTGGTCACTGCTGGATCTTATGCGTCTTTGTAATAATACCGTAGCAACATCATAGATGGACTGTTTCTGGAAACTTTGACGTTAGAAACTCTTATTAAACATTAAAACGAGTGTTAAGATCGTGCCATACTGCACGTTTGCGAAAGCAATTCTCCATTGATCCTATCCGCCAAAACGCGGGCCCACATTGAGGCCATAGTATTAAACAAGCCGATCCTCTATTCCCTATTCTATTTAGCCAGGTTATAAATCAGCTGGACTCTATTAGTTTTGGCTTGCCACTAAATGAACATCTGGCTTACCATGACCTTCTGCTGGATAGTACTACGTTTAAGAAATGTCAACGCTTGTTTCGAGTTCTTTGGGTCTCGAGGCCTAAAACTAAATACGACAAAGATCACTGCTCTTGCAGTTCACACTGTAACCGCTATCTTAAGTCGACAGTTCTGCTTTTACCTTGGAAGACGACCGATTGGGTAACTTCGCTTCTAACAATATTTGCTCTCCCGGATTCTCCTGACTCGAGGACTATTTCACTTAAGGTCACGAGGTCAGCAATGGGCCATAATTGGAGGAAAAGGCACCAGTTCTGCTATTCCAATAGTGGCCTGTATCAGGACAGTCACAATCAAATGTTGAGAAGTTATCCAGCTAATAAGAAGAAATCTTCCAACCCGGTAATTCTATCGAATTCCTCTTTTTGTTTCACGTGGTCCAAGGTACCTTATAAAGTACCAAGACTAGTATAAAGACACTTAAAACATGTAGAGGATGGTTAGTAGGATAAGAGCCACATTTCTTGCAACCAAATGAGACATGGAGAAAACCTGATCTATTAATTACTATTAGCTGACCCCAAGAAGATGTCGTCTTTTTTTCATCAAAAGATTATAGAAGCCCTTGTTACAGAAGCTAGAAGTACTTAGGGTAGAGCCAACTAGTATCTTTCCATTCTTGTCTTGTCATTACTACCACATCAATGCTTCGGTCGGTATCCATCTAGATCTTTTATGTGAGCAAACTAGGCGATTGGAGAAAAGACTGAGTAGTAGATCCCCAAAGATCTTCTTTTAACATCTTTGTGTTTAATTGTGCCTGAGTATCTGGGTGCTAAGAAAGCTACGCATCTATCTAATTGAATTTGTACGAATTGCTGTGCAACTTTATCCATGGTCTACCGTAATGGATAAACTTGTCAAGGGTCTAAATAGTGTGGCCTGGGCATGAATTGGTAATGAAAGCGAGTGGAAGTCCCACAAAATTGATCTGTGCTTCCTGCTTCTTGTAGTATTTTGATCGCGCTAATTGAAATTAGGTATTCGCCAGAGAATAGTTACCAGATGCATAGTTTAGCGTTGACGGATAGTTTCTCAGCAAAAATGAAATTCTGGAAGACTAGGGATACTAACTACCTTATTGGACAATAGTTCAAAACGTGACTGTGTGATTAAAATTAGAGAAGATAAGGATAAATACATGAATGCATTGGTGTCATTTGGAGGCGTTTCACACGACGATTATCCCGCAAAAACCAAAACCCAAAAATATTTCCCGAAGCTCAAGTTGTGCCAAAAATAAAAGATAATGTTGACTGTTAGATGGTCTACAAACGACAGAATCTACTATTTTCCTGAAACCAAACTGAAAACTTTCAAGACACGGTACTGCCATAATGACTTTCCAGAGACTGAACAAATTGAGAATGAAGTTTCTGTCTCATCCACTTTGCTCTTCGCATTTTTCACAGATTAATAATTGTTTTTAGTATCTATACACACACCGGTTGTTACATCTTTCAGTCTTGCCATTTTACGTTATTAAACTGTATAAAAGAAGATTAATGAAATAATTACTTAAAAAGATCTACCAAGACATATGAAATATAATAAGAGCTAATCAGCAGAAACACGTTCCAGTTAGACACAGGTGTTCAACTTTTACACAAAGGCGTTGGAATAATAATTATTGCATACATTACAATAACTGGCATATTCTGACAGTCAATCTTTAATCTTTCTCAACATTAAAACTACCATTCAATTAGCATGATTAACTTAAAGATGCCTTTGTACTGTTTACAATGCATTATGCAATTGTACATTTACACATATCAACAACGCACACCCACATCCACACACGAACGCCCGAGACATTTACGTAAACCCATATTTTCGAGTTCTTGAACCTTTTTAAAATAGAATTTTTTTGCCAAGTTCAACAATATTAAATTATGCTAGTTCAGCAAAATAAGCACGAAATAATGCCAAATTACAGCGGACAGTTAACCATGACGATAGAACTACTAATTTTAAGGTCAAAACCTCCCTAGGAAATTTTTAAATAAAACTTAAAATGCTGAGGCGTACCAAGGCTAATGGCCATTAGTTAGTCAACGCCCTTATGAAATATAAATACTTAAGTAGAGGGACGGTATAATTTATTTTGTTTTCAAATTCGAAATATTCAAATGTTTTAACTTTTAAAATTTGATAGTTCATAGCACCTACCTCCTACATTCAATAAACTTGCAATTTTTAAATTGGTAGAAAGCGTATTTTTAAAACTGGCAAGTTGATATTTATTTTTATTTCGAGCAAGGTTTTTTATTTACCAGCTCGAGAAAATCTTGAAAATATGATTTTATTGTAATATTTATCTTTGATGCATTTAAACTAATCAAAGAGGGAGTTGTAAAACGAGGAATTACTGAAACAAATAAAGAGGTTCATTGTTGATTATTTGTGCCTCCAAGATCTTTTTCTATTCTGCAACGGAAATTACTCATATTTATACGATGATAAATTTCTTAAAATCTTGTTGAAACATTGTTATTACTGGAAAATGGTTGATTATACCTTCTGTGATAAATTTTGAAACGTAGAAAAAATTAATTATTGCAGGCACAACCATAAAAAATTAAAAACTCTATTTTATTAGTAATATAATCAAAGGAAATATTTTCAATTTCTCGTGCTGAAAGGTACAGTAATAAAATTAAAAATTTATTTTGTAGTTGATTTCTGAATTATAAAATATAACATGACTAATTTGAGTGATAACGTGATATGATAAATCGTCATTCCGTTATTCCTAGTAGTATGGTTATTCGTAAAGGAAGTCAATCCTTCGTGTTTACCTTTATCTAATGTGCAAATGATAAAATCGAGTAAATAGAAAATATGAATCCACAGATTAAATAGAAAAAATCCATTTTGTAATAAATCAAGCAAAAAATAAGAAAATCCCGAAAGGTTTCAGTATAAGTAATATTTGTACAGATGATACCTGCCTGTCATGATATCATTCAAGTATTCTGACTTTTAAGTCTAGAGAAACAGATCAATAAATTGTGTATGTGTCAATTTACCGACTTTTCAAATACCAGGCATTTATGGCAATCATGTTAGCCAATGATCAAAAATTCAAACAAATTTAAAGGCCCTATTGGCTGCATGGATGCAAAATAGTCTGGTTATTGCACAAAAAGTGCAAGTTTACCATTGATACAATCGATAGGAATAATATGAATAATTGTGAAAGATGTTTTATCAATATCATTGATTAAGTACTAAGAAAGCATTTAATGGTCAAGAATTATTTGTGACATTCTAAAATAGAAACAATATAGCTATGCATCTTATTTTTAATCTTGTTGTTGAATAAATATAAATTGTAAATCAAATATTCAATTCATACCCATCTCATCAATTTGATAAGAAACAACACAGCGTAAACTTTGCATCATACAATAAGCTAATTTATTTCGGCTCTTTAAGCACTCGGTTTGCCCTTGATCTACAATAACTTTTTATCTTTACTTTCACAAATTTATATGCCCCAATTAATAATTTTGTTGTTCAAGTTCACATCTCGACATTGCAAATCCGTAATAATTAAATTCTTTGCTGCTAAACGATTTTGTATTGGATTTACAAATTCACCGCTTTCAACATTACGGAATATTTTGTAAATGACGTCTCGATAATTAAAGAGGTAAATTCATGTGAGCAAGCTGCACCGAACTAGCTAATTGGCGGTCTTTCCTGTATAAGGAACAATTAACACAAAAAATGCATGCAAATACTCTTAGAATATGAAAAGTTCTTGAAACATTCTTTCTTAATAGCGTTTTGCTAAAAACTATTAAAAATTAATTTTAGTTTAATTTAAAATAGAACTACACTCATTTGCTAGTCAGGGAAAAAACTACCATTGGCGTTTCGATCGCCCTGTATAGCGTGCTTTATTTTGCTTTCATAAAAATTGAAACCAAACTGAATAAATAATCTGTAAAATAGCAAAGTGTACAGTGTACAAAATAACGCCCAAAGTTTGTGTATGTCCCATGTTTTTTGTGCTTAACTTTAGATCCGTGAGGTGGAGCTCCGGTTCTTCTTGCGCTTGGTTTCTCTGAAAGGAAAGGTGGAAATGAAGGCGAGGAAGAAAGAAGGGCAGAAGGCCAACGAGGGAGAACTATGGATGAACTGATAGAGGCCATTGGAAGGATCAAGATGAGCTAATCTCCTGGCCACGATGAACTGACCCCTGAAATGTTGAAGTACATGGGCCCGACAAGTCTGCACTTAGTCTACAAAACAAAAAGGATTCCTAACGACTGGTGACAGGCAATGGCAGTATCAATTTATAAGAAGGGACACAATCGAGACTGTGGCTGGCCAACTGTACTCCAGGATTTTAGAGGTAAGGCAAGGAGCGGCTCCGGATGCCACTCTGACAGACTCTCAGTGCGGTTTTAGAGAGGGGAGAAGCAACCAGGACCTTATTTTTCTGATAATACAGATAGGAGAGAAAGTCGTGGAATAGGATCGGAAGCACCATCTGGCTTTGATTGATTTAGAGAAGGCGTTTCATCTAGTGCCAAGAGATGCGATCTGGCAACTGTTACGGCAACACGGAGTCACGAAAAGGGATGTGGCAGTACAGCTACTGCAAGAATTATGTAAGGACAGCCAATGAAGAGTCTGACTCATTTACAAAAAGTCAGAGTTTAAGGCAAGGCTGCTCATTGAGTCCCTTGCTGTTCATAGTACTAATATACAAGGTCATCAAAATTGTCGAGAACGGGTTAGGAAGTTTCAGCTGGGACATTACAGATTGCAACCAGTATTCGTAACAGAGCTCACCTTTGCCGATAATGCAGCCATACATGCAAAGAGGAGCTGGAGAGAGTTAACATGAAGATTAGTATAACAAAGACGAAGACTTGAACAGGTAGGTGCCTTTAAGTACTTCGGAAGCTTTGTAGGCCAGGATGGCAAAATCGACGTTGAGCTAAAGAATAGAATCATAGCAGCTGGTCGTTTATTTAATGCCATCAAGTTCGGCTTTTTGAATAGTCATATACCTCCCAACACTACTCTATGACCATGAAAGTTGGGTGCAAAGCAAAGTGCAAGCACTGGAAATGCGGTTTCTACGCAAAGTCGAAGGGAAAACTAGGATGGATCGCATTAGAAACCAAACGATCCTGAGAGTAGAGCCAGCCAGGAATAAAATAGAGCGAGGTCAGCTCAGCTGGTTCGGTCATGTCGAGCGGATGGTGGAAACCAGGGATGTTAAGCAGATGTATCTGGCCGGAATGGAAGGCAACAAAAAAAAAAGGTAGACCTGATGTCGAGGAACACCACGGTAGAGGAAGGACGTCATTTGGCTCTAGTACACGGGGCTAAGACTAAGTAAACCAAAGAGGTGAAGCTCCGCTGAGCCACCTTTAAGTTCTCCGTTCGCTCGCTTCGCTGTTGCGGTCGAGGCCCATGCCTTTGGAGCGACCTCGTCACAGCAAGGCACTCCTCTTGTTATAATTCTCTTAGCATAGAAACGAGTGTAGTTATCACTGATTGATGTCACCCTCGTTTGCTTCGCCCTCCAACACGCCACCGCCGGTGGCTCAAGGTGGCTTTTCTCTTCCAAAACCGAAATATACGATTAGGTTATACGTATTTCATAGTATAGTTTTAAGGGTGGGAGTTGCTTGATAGTAAATTGCAGTAAGATTTTAAACAGTGGCTCTCAGACAGCTTGAGAAGCTCGGGTGTAATTAGTGGCACACAAAAGAGAAACGGCAGAAAAACTGACTTATCCAAAGAATGTTCGCATTTTGTGAGAAAAGGAAGAATAACAAACGTTTTAGAACATTCTGACAGGTTATACTTAGTATAAAACTTGTACCAGTTCACAACAAAACTTTTGAGATGGTAACACATGCTACTACCGGCCACTTGCTTCTCATTCCATTAATCTTTTTACGAAGGTTAAATGTAGGCACGGTTCGGACTGCACACGTTTATTCTGCCGAAGTATAAATTAGAAGAAAAAAACAAGAAATACTTAGGATTAATAATAAATAAAACAAAACAGAAAAAGAAATCTGTATTGGTGAAATGAGTAAAAGCAGTGTCTTGTATTGAATTCGGAAAGAGAAACATGGATCATCTTCAACCAGATACTTGAGATCTGCCTTCTAATAGGCACGTGCGGTAGCCCAAGTTCGGACTTTGTCACCCAATACATTCTTAATAGAATAAAAATATGATCATGGATCAAGATATGCCATCTAATGGGCCCACGGTTGGTTTTGCTTTCCATTATCTTTTAAGACAACTGAATACAAGCGCAGCTCGGGCAGTCAGGCTTCTCCCTCCATTAACCTTCTTCAGACATACAAACACGAACACGCCTCGGATTATGTCCTCATAAATAGCCCCAAATTGTGCTTCGTCCTGAATTAGCCTGCTTAAGAGACCCAAATATTAATAATATCTTTGGTAGTCCCAAGTCGGGCTGGATCAGACTCGTCGTCATTATTATCTACGTCATTATGGCAAGCAGATTAGACACAGATGCCTTGTGTAATATTTTATTTAATTTCTTAATTTTTATTTAATTCTTCAAATGTACCATCATAGATCATCTTAAAAGGATCACTATCAACATTAGCAATAAACCAACTTTTGGAAATATTTGCTTCTTTGGAATGAAGTGCGTACAACAGATGTCTCAAGATCAATACTTTAATAAATCCCTTGGTTTCACCACTTAGCACTAAAATATTCATCTAGACCGTCTGTGTTTGTAGTGGTCTGTAATAGCATCAAAAATATAATAAAAAGTTGCGGATTCTTATGTGGTAATTCTTGTAAGAATTGAAAGGTTTCATCTCTGAACATCAAACGAATTTTACTATGAAAAAAAAACAAGCAAAACGCACAAAACAAAACACGTAAAAAGAAAGGCCATCTAATGACTATAAATGATAGACACCATATGTACACGTCATGTAGTCATTACATGAACTATTCTAATCCGCCCAAAGGTATTTTCTGATCTCTTTGTGCTTCTCGTGAGAAAAAACTTTCTTATAGAAAAATGATTGATTTAACACATTTATTTTAAAAAGAAAAGTAAAAGCGGTTTTTCAGATTTAATAAAATTTTGTTTATAATAAACAGAACCTTTTACTACCTAGCGACATTTTTAGATTGAGATCGGTATGCGAATTTTCTGACTAGTGAAATGAAAATAGTTTTAAAAGCATTTGGAAGACGCGAAGCGTGACTGGATTCTGTAATTTAGTTCTCTTCCAAAAATCTACACCATTCCTATTTCAATATTTTAATTTTTTTCTGCTTAAAACTTTCCCATAATAACTAATAAGTAATAATTTTAATTATAAAATTTACTTTTTATTAAACTTTATTTAATTTACTAGAAAAAAGTTTACTTTCAATCTATCATTTTTAAAGAATTGTTATTATAATAATTAACAAATCATAAAATCTAATACGCTAGAAAGTAGGGAAAGTCGGTTACAATATAAATAATGAATTTTCAATATCATTAGCAGCAGCTTGTAAATGCAGTGATTAGCGCTGCTGCATCCACGCTGTCATTTCCGGTCGTTTAATCAAGTGTCTGGTCAAACAATAAAAATATTTTCTTTAAAATGTTTCCCCAGATATCATTTTACTAATTGTTGATAAAGGAGCTATTTATAATATCGAGCTAATTAGTTTGAAACTAGCTCTTTCAGACTGGTTTCGTTTTTATTTTCTTTTGAACTCGAAAAGATATTTTAAAGAAAGGCAGAATTATTATAGCGAGTAACGTCGTCGAACTGTATTAGATTTTATTTCGGCTCCGCCTTAAAATTTGGTTTTTCTACATAATTAATCATAAGGATTTTGGACAAAAGATACCTTGACATATTCGATAATGGGAAAAACGAATTGATGTTAATAATATCGCTACAGGGCATTCGTCGAGTAATATGTAACCGATATGAATAATAATAATAATAATAATACTGTAAAACACAAATATATGAGTCATACGACAAATGGATCATTTATTTGGGAAAAAGCAGAAAGCGGTGCCATTTGCTATTTTAGGCAATTGACCACCTACAAGAGAGAAAATATATAAAGGGAATTTAAATTGGAGAAGACACAGAAATGGCAACAATGAATTTGGGTCACGATACCATAGCTACTTATACGATTAGCCTTGAAACAATTAGCAATTAAACCAAGAGAAAAGCTAGAGAAAGCAAATCTGTATTTCACAAACCTACGACCTAAAGTATCTCTTACAACAGCCTAGTTTTTCTTTCTTGTAAAAGCTATTAAAACATTAGAATATGAATCCAAGAAGATCCAAACTTCTACTGTTGGTTGTCGAAAATCCATACTGTGATTACGTTACTACATACATAGGCAGTACTGATGCTGGAACATTTTTGCAAATCACGGCAATGCCAAAAGTATCAAAAGGAAAGCTCAAACTCCAAAATATGAACTAGAAGATTATATCAAATTTGTTTTGGAAAGTTTTTCGTGTTGTGATATCTTGACTTGATTTTGGGCTATTATGCCATCATACCCCCCACCATTGGATTCACAGTTGGATGCTATCACCTACCAGACATTTTCAACTTTCATGAGATTAGTTCATCTTCTGTTACTCAACGTACTTAACCATTCTACATTATTAATTTGAATCCTATTCTTCTTTTCCAAAACATCACATCTTTACTAAAGTCCTTCATAACTAATTAATACAAGAATCCTAGCACTTACGTATTGTCGATATTGTTGGTTTATTTGTAAAATTTGCACTTTTTCTGTGGTATTATATTGTTCTACGATAAAGGGATCCTAAGTAAAGATTTGTACTAAGTTACATCTATGCTGAAAATTTCAGTCAATATAATACTGACCTTTGGTATTGGGCTAAGAATCGAAGAAACCACAAAATGGGCAAAAACACTTTTCACAGTCGTTTTTAAATTTTCATCAACCAAGAAAATGTCTTTTCTCCATGTTTATTATTTTCTGAATTTTGATCTCACACCAATGGTGATAGTACTATTTTGACAAAGAACTTGAAGTAATGGATCCTTCCCAAAGAAATGGCTATTGGATGTTCTGTTGTTTCAGCTGAAAAATGATAACATCTACTCTACTTCCTCTTACTCCCCTACGCCCAAAAATCTCAAAGTATCGCAGAGTTATTGGATCATCTATATAGGACCAGAGTATTATCATGTACTGATTATTGGGAAAATTTAGTTTCTGGATCTATTTGATGATGGCTGTAAAGTAATCGGCATGGTATGTAGAGCAGTTTCGCTTAAAATCATCTTATGGGTTTAAAATAAAGAGAAAAATGTCATTGCCATGGTATAATGGAATCTAAATACGTATTGCCACTAACGAGATACCCATTACATCTTTGGTTTTCGTTGCTATTATCAAAGAAATACAGATAAATTAATACAACCAAAGATTTCGTCAAGAGTGCCAAAAGCTGCAACAACCAAAGTTTAATCTCCGCTTTGGAGTATTCTCCACATTGGTCAATATTCCTACATTAATTTTGGGTTACTACGCCTTCAGCGTTATTCAAAGTAACTAAAGATTCTAATTTGGATCCTATTTTGCTTTTGGCAACACCTTCACACTTCAAATATTCACCATATTTTATTATTCATGCAGTGTGCATATTGCCAAGATGACCAAAGCTTACTATGGTTTGCATTGCCAATCTTTAATATTTCAAGGCTATGATGATGATTTGTTGCTGTCTAAAATATCACACTATTAAGATTACACCAGAAACTTGCCAGTGACATCAAGGATTGAGTATCTGAAGATCATTCATGCTAATAAGTTCAGATCAGTAGAAAAAAGTTCAGAAAAAAGTAATTGAACTTAAAAGGATTTATTTTGTGATAACTCAAGGCCAAATGCCTGGACAGGTTACTTTGAAGCTAAATAACAGAAATTAAGATCACTTAAGTTTGTCTCTTTCCACTTGAAGCATTTCAAAACTTTAGCCACATGCCATAAGAAGGATATTATTTTGACAGAAATTTTGGCTTTCAAAATTGTATGACTCATAGAAACCATTTTATGTCTTATGAGATTTGACACTTTTAATTTAAATTTTGCCTTTTTAGGATTGTTTCATCATTATTTCTTGGTATTGCATTATACATCATATTAGATTATTGTCTTTTATTGTGCTTAGTTATCCTTAATCTTTCAAGATAAACTTCCTCTCCAACTTGCATGAATATAATTAACCTTTTTTGTATTGTGTATTTATGTTTGACTGCGGTTCTGTTGATCGATGTTATAACTTGGTATTCCCTAGAATTGCTTACCACGTCTTGGTCTTGCTACTTCCAATTAATTCCCAATATCGTTCGGTTCGTATTGGAGAGTTGGTCTGTATGTAATTATTTCTAAGAAATACTAATCCAAACGAGTTGAGTGTAAATGTCGGGATTTCTATACATGGCAATTTTAAATTTACTGCTTTTTTTTGTCTGCTCCACCGGTACTGTCCCAAGCTTATTATCTGATAACAAAAAAGACTCGCTTGTAATCTTATTGATTTATTGGTACCGACCGACAACGACAACTGTTGCTATTTTGAAAAGAATGGAAAAATAGTTTTAGGAGTATTATCTATAAAATGGAAAATTTCCAAAGAATTTTTAGAATAATGGCAAAAGTTACCTGACCTATTTGAAAAGAAAGATCTTTACTTGGGTACATTAAAATTAAATACAGTCTGGTCTTAGTTTCTTATTATAGTTACATTCGTAGAATTAATTACTAATCTCACTGAGATGTTAAAGGTCAAAACTTTCATATACTGATAATAGAAATGTGTCATACTTCTTTTGTAAATATTGCTTTGTACTACTAGAGAATTTCGAAAATAAAACCTGAATTAGAAGAGAAAAAGACTTTCAATAAGTTTTCAAACCGAAAACAAAAGCAAAAAACTTTCACTTTAAATCTCACATTATTAATATTGCATTACAATACACGCCGTCCTATTGCATTAACTTATAATAATTAACAACCTCATGTCGAATTACCTTAAGGAAATAGGAGTAGGTGTGCTGCATAATAATTTAATTTTCAATGACTAATTTTCAGGTGCACTTGGTTGTTCGATATTATTGCATAACGCGATTGTTCATGAAAATAAAAAAAAGAACACAAATGGGCCATTTCTTAAGGCGATGTAAATTTATTTCTTATTGTTTCCTTTTAAAAATTATTTACTGCTAGACGTAAAAATTAATATTTTTTGAAAAGCATGTGTTGTTGCCTTAATAAAACAAAAAATGAATATGACAAGATAAACAATACATCCTGTTCTGGTTGATGAAGAGTTGACTTAATGATGCTTCTCGCTCGTTAGTCGTGCATAGAAAATTTTTGCACTATTATACGTGTACGTACTTTTCTAGTCATTGAGTAGAAAATAAAAATAATTGTGGTCAACATTCTCAAATTACCATTTAATTATAGTTATTTCTAGGGTTGAAAGAACTTTCATTTCCTAGTTGGGTATTGTTGAAATTTAAAATCAAAAATATACAACTTTTTTCAAAAACAAATGAAACTAAAACAGGTTAGTTAAATTAAATGTTAAAGATACAAACCTGCGTGTTATTAAATGTGCAATTGATAATTTTCCAAATTTTCGCCGCGTCCGTGCATTTGCACCCCGGAATAAGGCATGCATCTTTTGTAGCATCCGATGTGCCTTTTTCCACTAAAGTTGACACTGAATTCACAATAAATACAGCCACAAACACCCAAAATATCAACGAGAAACACCACTGAACACCCATTATGAGAACACATTGCTTATTAAAACACTGATATCTTATTCTCTCTCTATTTGCCCAATTTCCTATTTTGGTAAAACTGCCGACTTGTCGCGACTTGTTCTTTTGCCCCGTACATGCTGAGGGATGAAGAAAGAAAAATCTTTTACTGTTTACGGTTACTCGTCAAAACGCTATAGAAGACTGGCCGGTTTTGTTGGAGTCCGCCAGGCAGCAGCGATCGGTCGGTTTGATGTTGTGTTGTATGTGTGTGTGTACTAGTTGAGGAGAGACGTAGGAGGAATTAAAACTGCCTCCGAATGAATGTATCTCTCCGTTCCCTTTTTAGATGCCGCAGGCCACGAGGGTTGGGGTATACCCAATTTTCATTATCCCCTTACCAATGTTGAAGTATGAAAGTTTTCTATTGTCCAGAAATTTGTCACACAAATTTATTTCTTTGTTATATACGATTGCCATTATCATTATTATGTTATTAAATAGGTATTAGTCATTGCTCATTAGTGTTATCTAAAGTAGAAATTAACAATTTATTGTTTAACAAAGAATATTTATCAAAACCAGTTTGTGAAACAATTTATTTACGTCGGTTTTTTTAACGAATTGATAGAAAAATAGCACAAACGAGGTAGGATTAAATATATTATTAGGATTGTTTATTTAACATATAGACAAATCTTCCAATTTAAGGCTCGCTGAAAAATAAATGCGGAACTGCGTTATCTAAACATCGGATCGAATTAAAAAGAATAAGAGAAATTGGTTCAATTTAAAAAATCGTGTGGTAGATAGGCAACACATATTGCATCTCAAACAAAAAGCAAACTAGCGACAGCAATTAGATATTTTTCGAAAGAAACAATTGGAAAAGAAAGATGAAGCATGTCGTTTACAAAAAGTTTTATTCAGTTATGCATAGCTACAAGAAATAGTGGAGGAACGCTGATTGTCATATTACACATTTATTATATAAAAATAATTAGACTTTTAAAAGAATATTTAGTATTTATTGGTAACTAGACGAACGCCGTTCCCCCGCGTTCCCACTCCAATACACCACTGGTTTTATTTACACATTAGGCATGGAGTCTTCTCACGCATTTATCAGTGGCGTAACTACCTAAGAGTAGGAGCAACCATGGAACCACGTGGAACTGTTACTCCCCCTTCTAACATATCTTTTTTGGCGTTTGAAAAAAGTGAAGCTTTGGAGTAATACATGATCTTTGAACAATGGCAACACATTTATCTTCTTTATAAGTAGCCCCAGAAAAATGATCAATAATTAATACCAAGATATTCACGGCCTTATTAATACCTAACATCAGATAATAATAAACAAGACACGTTTTTTTTGGGTTCTTTGATCATAAATCGCAAAGCATTTGTGAAAACGCTTGGTAATTATTTTTGGTATCATTTAGTATCACCTATGTATTTTTGTAAAAGTTCTTTATTAAGAGTAAAAACCACAGAAAGAAGTTCATGTAGCATTTCAATACAAGTTGCAATATACATACAAGAAGATTTTAAATTATGTTATCTTTCTTTGTACAGCACAACATAAAGATTTAGATTATAGATAAACAAATGCATATCTGATTGATATTAAAAAATAAGTTTCCTTCTTCTGATCTACAATGCCTATGTTCGTTTGTATAGATTCGTCTCTAGATAAAACTTTTTTATCAAAACCACATTGTGAAATCGCTAGAAACTACTGAGATTTCATTCGAGAAGTATAAAGTAATTTATTCTGAGATCAGTATAGTTTGAGCGATAGAATTTTGTTGAAAAGCGACCAAAGGTAGACTCGTAGCTTTTTATGAATTTTGACTATTCTGGAATTTTTGAAAGTCAGTATCTATCCACTGCAGAGGTCTGTAAGTCTATGGTGACCCATCATATTAAATTACTTCGTCTGATAACGCTTTTATCCGAACTGGGGAAGTTATAACATGTATGCATGACATGAGTCTAAATTAGTGAAAATTATTAAAAACTATCTGGAGAACCACTTTGCCATCGATATCCTTTTGAGAATACGTGGACATCCTTACGATAGTTGGAGCCAAAAACAGAAAAGAACTGGAACTTAGATTAACAGAAAAACAGCAGCTCGAAGTATCTATGCAAAAACTGTGTACATGGTCATCGGGTAACTTGCGACGTAATTCTATAGTGCGGATGTATAAATATGTGCAAGTGATAGCAAGAGTTACAACGATGAAGTACCTGGGCATCCACATAAACAGTAAACTTCAGTTAAACCACCATGTCTGCCAAGCTACCACCAAGACTAAGAACATCATGCAAGATCTAAGGCAACAAGTCAAAAGAAACTGGGACAGCCCACCTTCCATGCTTTGCACCATCTATGACCGTGCCATTATTCGTATTCTAAAATACGGAATCATCGTCTAGAGCACCCTACTTAACAAATCCAAGAACAAGTGGATCTTACGCAACCTGCACTGCCTAGCAATGCGCGCCATTTTGGGAACATATAGCTAGGTATCAGCAGAGACATCCTAAACACTAGGTGACTACCCATCGTTTTATCTTATGCTCGAAGAAGAATCGTAGACTGCAAGGGACAAGAAATCACAAGAGAGTCCCATCCCATATTCAAAGGCAGAAAACAGCGCATCCGTGAGGTCACACTTCCAATCAGCCAACAAGAAAGGGACAACACAGAAAAGGGTCCTACCACACACTGATTTCTCTCAAATGTTCTCTTTACATTCCAAAAAGTCTTCAATCTATCTCCTTGTATTGTATTGTTGAAAAGGCGTTACAAAGATGCTTTTTGGGCTTTCTTGTTTTTGTGGTGACCCAATTTTCTTGAGAGGTAAACACAAACACAGTTCGTGCTTTGACCTCCATTAATATTCGTAAGAGAACTATCCACGAATGCGGGCCGGGATACGACTTCTGACCCAACGTCGCGTCGGTTTGAAAGATGCGAGATATTTAACAAAACAAGCAAAATATGATCAAAGACCTCTGGGTAATTTGAATATTCCCTACACTACAAAACATAGAAAGTCCGAAGCCGATACGACGATCCGTTTCGAAGATGCAGAATATCCCTAAAAAACCAAAAGATAATCACCACAAGACTTTCGATTTCAAAGCAATTTCTGTACAAAATTTTTTGAAAAAATCAATCTCTCTTATAACGTTACATAGTGTCGAAGAGAGAGAGAAGAAACACTAGAACCTCGTTGACGTCATCCCAACGTCATAGCTACGTAACGACGTTGGACAGAAAAAGCAGAAAGAGAATCCTGGAAGTTTATGCAGCTAAAACCGTACTGTCTATCGCAAAAAGTGGACATTTAAGATTGGTATAATTATCAAACAGAACAGACTTAGGTGAGTAAAGCATCTGAAGACAAAATGAAGGACCTTAAAAAAGGGTAGTCTCATTGTCTAGTTATAAATATTAAAACTTAGAGGTTAGGGCTCTCGGTACTTCTCCGTGCATTTTGGCAAAGCCTTGCGTTTTGAACATTTTTTGTCAAAACTACGGCCCTATATTAGAAAGTTATAAGAAGAAATTATATATTATTGCCTTAAGATAAGTTAGTATGCACTTTCACATGTCCTTTCTTATAAATTGCAGAATTCATTTCCTTTGTTTTCTCTTTCCAGTGAGTACTATGTTTATTGCAGATTTAACATTGTTTACAATAAAAACTTCGAAGGAAGGTTAAAACCGTATTAATTGAATTTTAAAAGACAGTCAATCTCGACGCATGTCATTATTTTTTATTTTTGTTTCAGTGTTCACTCAAACGAGCGTTTGTTTCTTCGAGACTTCGTTGGATGCGTTACTGGTTCAAGTGGTGGTCGTTTAGCTCAATGGCTACAACCTGGCAGTCGTGTAGATCCTTCAAGATGTCAAGTCCTTTATTCACGCGAAGACTTACGTTGTGGATGGCCAGCTATTGTTACAATACTAACCCGTGATCAGTATGCAGATCTTGTACATGTTCCTAATATGAAGGTATGTAAAGGAGATTCTACAAATTTAGATTTTATTAAAGTCGAGATTTATTTGTTAAAGGTTGAAGTTAAAGCTATACCCATTGATAAGAAAGAATTGGGCGATTACGATTCGGGAAGGAAAATACGAAGAGTTAGTTTACCTGATCCATTAACTTTTGGTGGTTTGCCTCCACCGCCCTTACATCATCCTTATGAGCACACAGTTCGTGATAAGATGTGTTTTCATTCTATTACTGTTATGAAAGCTTACCAAAATTACTCATTTGAAGAACTTCGGTATACATCTCCGCCAGTTAAGCGTTCTAGTGAAAATATGTTAGTTCGTCCTAATGGTGATGGTACCTATAGTGCAACATGGACACCTGCATCTGTTGGGTGTTATTCTATTGTTGTTAATATAGATGGATATGATATGGAAGAGGTAAGGGTAGAATGAGAATTGACAATATGTATGCATTGTAACAATTTTAGATATTCAAAGTAGAAGTAAAAGAACCACCACAAGGAATGACTCCACCAACGCAAAATTTATCAAAGAAACCAACCCATCAACCTAGTAAATTACGAAAATTTGTTGCTAAAAATTCTGCTGGTTTGCGTATTAGAACTCATCCATCTTTACAAAGTGAGCAAATTGGAATTGTGCACGTCAATGGAACTATAGCATTCATTGATGAGGTAAGTTTTTGTGTAAATGATCCAAACGAAAGTATTTATAAATATCTTGCATGAAACAGATACATAATGATGATGGAGTTTGGTTAAGATTATCTCCTGAGACTATAAAGCAATATTGTACAATCTCAGTAATTGAAGCCTGGTGCTTGCAATACAATCAACATTTGGGAAAGACATTGTTACTGCCAGTAGAAGAACCAAAATCAATTTTAGATCAAGTTATTACAGAGACAATAATGAGGAAATTGCCTGAGATTCATGATAGGTAGTTTTCTCAGTTTAGTTCAATAATTTTTGCTTAAATTGATAAGTTTTAGACGAAAAGCCTCAGCTGGTTTTACAGGGGCTTATCAAGTTATAAAATGTGGCGCTTCTGGTCATAATGTACGTTCTAGACCAAGTTTAAAAGCACCACCAGTAGGAATGTTGGTATTAGGAAATCGTATTGGGGTAACAGAATATGTTGTCAACTCAGATGGATGCTGGGTTCAATTAGATGAAGCAACCAAAGAAAAGTATTGCTTCAATATTGAAGGTGAAGCTTGGTCTTTAGCAATGGGTCATAATAATGTACTTTATATAGGAACGTTAAGTGATATAGATAAAGGTAATAATATATAGCTAAGCAGTAACTTAAGCTATTAGTAATGGTTTTTCTATGTAGATGTACATCCACAAATACCAACAGAGCGAGAACAACCTCGTCCACATTCAAACAAACGTGGCTTTGATTTCACTCATAATTCAGTTCCAAATCCTCCAGAACCTCATTTTTCATTCACTCGTCAGTCATCTCACACACCACCTGTAACAAATGTAGAAAATCCAAATACTAATCCATTTGTGTTTGGAGATAATGGAAGATCTGAATCGCCAAAAGTTCCTAGAAGAGAAAAAGTTAGAGACCTTAAACCAAGTAGTGTTCCTAAATGGGTAAAGAGTGAAGACAGTAGTAAAAGGTATATGCTGCAGAATTGGTTAGCTTTGATCCAATTTTAATGACTTATTTTTATTGAGTAGTAGTAGTAGCGAATCGTCATCAGAATTCTCTGGGGTATCAGTAAAAGATCTAGTCAAAGCTATTGGTGAGTCTAGAGCAAATGGAAATGGTGTTACACCTCCAGAAACGCCCAGAAGAATTAGCAGTCCAAAAGCGGGCCATCTTTCTCCTAGAATTCCTAGTCGAAGCTCAAGCCCTGTGGCTATACCTCGTAAGTATTTTTTTAGTTTGTGACGTCACAATTTTTTTTATCATCAAAGGCTCAGAAGCGTTTTACACTACCCACTACTACAAACCTTCTCACTCAAATCTTCAACTATTGCCTCCATCATGTTCTCCAATCTCCCATCCATCATCGTCAATATCATCGGCAAGTTGTTCGTCAAGATTCCGATCAATCGACTCGAGCAGTCTCTCTGGAACCGCAATGTGCCACACCATGAGTTTAGTTCTTGTTCTGGCAGATCCATCACAGACCCAGTTTCTCGCCTACATAGCGATACCACCATAGCGTAGCTTTGAACTCCAAACTTTACCTCACAGCCGTGTTTTTAGACATGCAACTTCTGCTAAAGTCTGGCTGACACGAGGAGCTTTTATCAACCAAAATCCCCACTCCTTTGGTAAGAATAATGAACACTTTGTCATAGGATCAACATCGCCTACACGTTTATCAACTTCTGTCCAGAGAGTACGTATCACGAACCGGCAACTCCCAAAGATCTATTATGCTCTTTATGTATATTACTGCCCTGAGTATCGTATGTTGGCCCGAAGAGGAAAGGAGTATGGTAATCAGCCCAGCTGGAAGGTTTGCCACTCTACCGAAGAGGTGGCCTTCGACTGCAGATTGTCCATCTTCCGCCACCAGTCGGCAACCTGCGTTCAAGAAGAGGCGCAGGCCTGATTCCGCGTCGTCGTTTCTCAGCTCCGTTCCGATTGTCCTGCAACTCGAGGTTTGTGCAAGCCGCGATCGCCATGCTTTCCTGTTCCCGGGGTTCCGCAGAATCGACACAATAGTTTCCAGAAATCTCCTCGACCGCCCGACACCACACTCACACTCCATAGCGTGAAATGCAAGATGTAGTTCTGAGAAGATTCGAGTTTTGACCACCACCATCTACACCAACATAATATGTTCTTTCATCATTTCATTGTCTTTGTTAGCGGGACCACAATTGCCTGCGAGAATCAACACTATCTAGAAGTTTCCCTACGTCAGCTTTCTTGGCATCGCCTTCACCTCCTACGTTTAGATTTCCTTGACTCGCTCCATAATGGATTATGCGCTGCATATGTGATCTGATGGTTCCCACAGAAGGAAAGCCACCTGTATTGTTTCCACCCTTCAAAGGACGTATGCCACCTATTGAGATTCTCAAAAAGGACTATACTAAAACCTTACAATTCGACTCCCAATCCCCACCACTATACTTATGAAAAAACTGAAGTATTCCCTGGAGATCCTTCTTAGCTAAAAACTCACACGTGAAGTTAAAGGACATCTTTGTGGACACTTTTCTTACATACCATCAATCAAATCCCTCTCCAATCTAAAACCCACAATTAGCACCTTACAGATGCCTTCCTCGTCTCTTTCTATATCTCTGTCTCGTCATCATTAGTGATGATATTGTCACTACAATACAGAATAGTGCAACAATACAGCGACGTTCATACTCACATTAGTCTCTTTGCATACAATCAGCTCATACGACATATGAGAGACTAAGGCCTACATGACCGAAGCTTGGTGCCTATGGTCCATATGAACACAGTTGTCTTTATGAATAAAACGGTGTAAACACAGTCGGTTTCTAGTGTGTCTTTAACTTTTTGTTCTAGTATGTTGTGTATTTATCTTTTATTTCAGCTGGAAGAAATTTAATTCATGATAGTGCCAGTAGTAGTCCTCAAGGTTACGGATCTCCCAGAAGTATTGGCATATCTCCATTAGGTATTGCTTAATTTCTTTATCTAATCTCTTTTTTAATACAACTTTATTAAACACCACTTAATGATTAGTCTCAGCAACAGGCCATGATGTATCAGCACGAAGGGGTTCAAATCAATCCGATACTAGTGCCTTTGTAAGTAGCCTTACACGCGATTTGTCGCAATCTCCGAGCCAAGCTACGCAACCACGTGATCTTTCTCCTAGTCCGAGCGGAAGTTCTTTACATACTCGATCTGAAACTAGTCCACCGCCTACACCTCATAAAAGACAACAGCCAAATGTAAGTAACTAACGAGACACTAAAATTTTGAAGTAGGAAACAATATTTTATTAGGATCTAGAACAAAGTCCACGTAAATTAACGCAGACGGGAACTCAAACATCACCGGAGAATAGTAGTAATGTTCCTCTGAAAGGTCATTTTTCAATTGGAGCTGCAAGTAAGGAAGATAGGCTATCGCCGAAAATGTCACGAAAAGATAGGGCGCCAGGAAAAGTTCGACCCAAAAGAGCAATATCACCAGCCAATATACAGCAGTTGCCTACATCCAATACTAAAATTAACTATCCTGGAAATGAACCAGTGAAGCAAGCCATGAGCCCATCTGTTGCTGAATCTCTTCGAGCTGTATTTGCTGCATTTTTATGGCATGAAGGTATAGTCTTCATTTCCCAATTATTAAAGTAAATTTGGTATTTTCATTTTCTTTGTTTAATTTGGTAGGAATTGTTCATGATGCAATGGCTTGCGCGTCATTTTTAAAATTCCATCCAAGTTTGCCAAAACAGGGTGCATTAGTAGTAACTCGTGGTCCATCTGAGCATGCGGTAGATAAACGCCAACAAGAATTATCAAAAGAAGAACGAGCACGCCAACGTCATTCCGTGGAAGTTAGTACTGTTGGAACTTACTTGCATATACAGCCATCAACTTTAGAAACACTAACACGCTCAGCTATAAACGCTAGTGCTAACCGTAGTCGTAATAGGAAGTTACCAGAAGGTGTTATTAAGGAAGATGCTACTTCCGATGGTGGATTTGGTTATCAAACTGTGTCGGTTCTACCGCCAGCTTTGAAATCTCTTGTGTATTTGTGGGAAGAACTTTCAAGTAATTGCTTGCAAGCTATGACGCAGCAAATGATTGTTTTGACTCCAGTTCATAATAAAATTAAAAGAAATGAGAAACCAGTGCCTGTAAAGACTGATAATAAGGAAGTTAAAGAGAAGAATACTACTATTGATAAAGAAAATAAAAAAAGTCGAAAGAAGAAAGTTTTTCCTCGAAACTACTTAGGTATGTATTTTTCAACTTTTGTTGATTTTCAGTGTTCAATTAGTCTGGGAAAATATTACTTGTCTAAATAATAATTGTAATAATCTAATAATTTATTCTTGATTATGCTCCTGTTTTTTTGTGTACAACAGTATTTGAAACGCGTCAACTTAAAATTTTTCAATGCAACAGTAATAATAATCATGGATGAGAGGTCAGACATTGTGTGCAACAAATGGACTATATGATGATAGTATGATGTATGCATAGTATTCTTGTCCCAGCTCATTTCTAGTGGTAGATTAAAGTTACACTATGCATTAGTATGGCGTTTATTATGAAACTGAACAATCCAGCAACAGAAGTTTTTTAGTTATTAACAGTGATTTACAGTCAAGATTACATAATTCCATTTAATATAGGGTTCCTGAGCAAACCATTGCGCCCAGAACTGCTTAGAGTTTTCAATGTCGTTTCTGACGTTCCATGGGGAATCTGGGAGCCTTTTCAATCGAACCCACCTATCTCCAATTTTGAAAGTGAGCCTGCTGGCATTTATTTATCTGTCAGTCGCTCTTATTTAGCTTAGATCACATAGTCCTAATCTTACTGTAACAAAGTTTTATGGGGAACATAAGTTTAATACTGATAACTATGCAGACTACTACTATATGCACATGTACATTACAGTGTGCTAAAAATAGGTTGCAGGCATGATCTTCGCATACTTCTGCTTATAACATATTCTTCTATCAACTAATTTTTATTACTTACAATATACTAATTGGTTTCTTTCTATAGAAGATGTAGGTTTATACAGCTACATGAATATGTCAGCAGTAGAAAAAGAAACATTTTGCGAACTCTGTGGTGAATTATTTGCCGATCCAGTAACATACCATATGAGACAATCGCATGCTGGCTGTGGACACCATGCAGGTGGTCGTGGATACAATTCAGGTGGAAATTATTGTCTTGGTTGGGCAGGAAACTGTGGAGATGGCGGACTTCGTAAGTTTTTTCTCTAGTTTAAGAATTAAATCTAATTCTGAGACTTTAGCTGGATGTTCTTGGTATTTACTATGTGAAAATTGTCGGGAGAAGTATATGAGAGCATTCAGAAATAAACAAGGTAATCGCAGTAAAGCAATAGTAAAACGGAAGAACACCTTCACTAAATCCGTAACATCTCCTGGAAGCGCTTGCCATATGGATACACACATTATCATGAAGAATAATGCTGTGTTCCTTTTAGATTTAGCAAGTTCAGCTGATACAGGTGAGAATTTCTATTGTTTTTATAACTATATGTCAATTTCTTATTAAATTTGTTTAGGTATGTCACATCAAAGACGACCTTCCATGAGTGCTATGCCATCATTATCGGAAAATAATTCTCCACCTGATATGGGCGGTCCCTTTAATCCTCTTCCACCTTTTCAATGTTTACAAGCATTAGGTGCAACCTCACCATATGAGGAAACGCCCTTTTGTGATGAAGAATTAAGAAGACAAAGTATTCAAGAAGGATTCTTTCCTGGGCCTCCTAGTGGACAAAGGGTAAAAAATCTTAGATTTTGATGTTTGAATTTAATATTATTGATTTATTATTATAGCCCCTTTCTGAAGTGTCCTTATCCGATAATGATACTGATAGCATTAAAGGTCTTAGATTTCATCGTTCAGTATCTATGGGTACAAATGGAGCTCCATGGGCTAGGGCTGGATATGATGGTAGAGTTATAATGATGAGAAAAAGGAACAACAGTAGCAGTGAAATGGCTAATGGTAAGTTCAATCAATTGAATGAATATAAACTGACTATAATATTTAGTGTTTAAAGAAGGAGGTTCTTCGCTATTGTGCAATCCATCAACAACCCTTCAGAAACTTGTACCTAATATGGATAGTTCATCAATTGTAACAAGTAATCAGTCAAATGATTCACTAAGTTCACAGAATCGTCCAGATAAACTTTCATTGCTGCAACGTCCAGTTATGTTATTTATATTGCAACAGCATGATTTAGAATCGTTACAGTTAGCTATGCGGCAGGCATTAAGGTATAATCAATGTAAATTTATTGATTTTTATTTAATATGTTGCTTGGGTTTTAGAAAGGCGATGTGTCGAGTTTATGCAATGCAAGCTTTAAATTGGTTGTTAAGATCGGTCACACAACCTGTTTGTCTGCATGATCTCTTGTGGTGGTTTGTAACTTCTTTGTCACCAATAGAAGTTGAAATGGAAGTTGAAGAAGATAACAAACCTCAGAAAAGGATTGATGAACAGGTATTTAAAATTTGGTTTTTATCATTTAATAACAAATAGTTATAGTTGTGAATAAAAATAAAGAAAAGATGGCATTAGATGAATGCACAAAATAGGTTTGAATTCAATCTGTGTCACGGACCAGAATAGCAGTGAACACTCTATACTCAAACTCTTTCCAAACTTACCAAGAGGGATTATACTGACTTAATCTCAAAACTTCTGCTTAAACAAAGTCACAATAAAACAATGTGCACAGCTAATATGCACTCCAGAACTTACACCAGATGATCAGTAAATAACAGCTGGACGGAAGTCTCTATCAATGCGCGAATCCAGTATCATGAAATTTAATTTTTGTTTTACGAAACTCCAACGGCTTACGGGATGGTCAATGACCCTTACTTGAGTTAGCAACCAACACAATTCTGGTAGATCCGGTAAAGACAACCGTATGTATAAACCTCACGGAACCATTTCCGACGAGTTTCTCCACAAACTATTTAACACAGCGATGAATTTGCGATACACACTTTAAGGACAAACCCCCAACAGGTGAACTTTACTGTCGTAAGATCGAAGACCCTCTGCTCACGGCGCGTCTGGAGTACGCAGGAAGCGCTGAAACTAAGGCCACGCCTTGAAACGTATCAAATAGTAAAATAAAAGTCAGGTTCAAATAGCAATTATGCATGGGTTTTACAATTGCACAATGAAGAATGGGACAATATTCCAAAAAGTCTACGCCGCTACAGGACGATAAGCAATGTTAAGCAGAAGCTGCACGTGTGTTTAATATCAACATTATGCAGATCAAATTGAAAAAGGCTTACGATAAAAAAATTTGATAATCAAGACTGAATCAAAAACAATGTTAACTAAAATATTTAATAAACGAAAATTATTCGCAATTTCGAATTAAAATAGAATTTTAAAATGACATTACATCTCTTCAGAATAAAAAAAATAATGAGAAAAGAAAAACTGCAATTTGGTTACCTGAAATATTTTGAGAATTCAGTCATTTACGTAAACGGTAATTAAAATAAATGAAATTTAATTGATTAGTGTCAAAGACTTATTAACAAAATTATGTTATTTCTGATAAATTCAGTGACCTATGATGATTGTATCTTTTACAGGATCTAAATGTGTGCGAACATCCATTGTCTGATATAACAATAGCAGGTGAAGCAGTAAACCCACTTCCGTCAACATTCCATGGTCTTCTTCAAACAATTGCTGATCTTATGGTTCTTTTACCAATGGGTTCTGGTCTACAACAAATGGCTGTGAGATGTTGGGGTATTAGATTTGTACCTACAGATCATTCATTTTTACATCGCTCACAGGTACTTTTTAACTTCATTTTTTATTTTATATAAAGTATAACCTTTTTTTTACGTCTCCATTTAGGTATTTAGCAATATTAGTAAAATATTATCAAGAAGCGAAGAATTAGAAGACTGTACAGTCTCCATGCAGGATAGTCATCAAAGTACATGGAATCAAGTAATTAATATTTCACGACAAATTTCAATTCAAATCAAGTTATTTTGCATTTTGTGTTATAGCTTAGTTGTACAGTAGAAAGTTTGAAAGATTTAACTGCCTCAGTTGAAATCAAAGCATCAAGTCGACAGGCCATGGTGGGTAGTTTAACTGACGCTTCGACCGAAACATTTTGGGAATCAGGTGATGAAGATAGAAATAAAACTAAAAGCCTTACGCTTGCTTGTGCTCAAAACCATCATCCAAAATTAATATGTGTTCATATTGATAACTGTAGAGATCTTGCAGTAAGTAAAGTATATTACCTTGAGTGTAAGATGCAGAAGTTAATTTATTTTGTGTTAATTTAAGAATAAAATATCTAGTATGAGCTTCTTCTCCGGACCAAATTCTGATGATTTTGTTAAACTTAGATCAGTGGAAGTTGAAACTAGATTGCTTGGTGGTTGGGTAAATTGTCCCATACCAGGTAAATTTTTATTTTAAGGTTAGGTTGAATTTTACTAACTTGAAGTTTTTATAGAATCTGACCATACAGTTCTAAGGGTGGAATTGAAAGGTCCAGATAATTCAGTGAGAGTTCGTCAGATTAGAATATTAGGTGAAATAGTAGGTGAACCGTTAAAAATTGGTAAGCAATATAGTGCCACTACAATTCAACAAAGAAATTGTGAAAGTGAGACATTAAGAGTATTCAGATTAATAACATCTCAAGTTTTTGGAAAACTCATTGTTGGTGATGTTGATGGACATAATTTAAATAATCTGGATAGTACATCTGCATCTGCTAGTGAGAACTTAGAACCACTGGAAGAAAGCAATGATCTTCGAGAACATATGGTTGGAATTTTGTTTAGCAGGAGCAAGTTAACACATCTTCAAAAACAGGTACAATGCTTTAATAATTAGGTTGTTGAGCATTTATTTTATAAATTGTTTTATAATAATTTGTGCATTTTGCATTGTTTCTATGATATAAAAAAAGAAGAAAATTCAAGTTTAACACTTTGTATGTCGGAAATGGTGTTGCTTTCAGGCATATTGTTACAGTCAAAAGTGAATCTAGAGACCCAACTAGTATATAGCATTCATAGAAATAATGAATTGCCGGCAGGCTAGCTTTAAAGTCGGAGATGGACTGGGCTCAACTATTTTTGCAAAACAAGAATTTAGTTCAAAGATACATATTTGGATAATCTTATCTAGACTTTCAAGCACTAAACATAATTTTGTTTTATACCTGAAAATATGTTTAAAGTGATAAAGTTCTTAATTCAACTTAAAGACAAGGTGAATACAACCAAACAGTCTCGTTGGACATAGCCTGGAAGTATTGCATTCATTCAGAAACGAATGGAATTAGCAACCAGCCAAATTGCAATACTTTCAAAATACAGTGTGTTGTAAGTGCTAAATACAATCTGCAAAATCTGTGTCAAAGTGTCTCTATACCAAATCAATTGTTTAACACTTTTAAGTTTTAATTTTACTTGATATGATCATGGGATTTTAAAATTGATAAACAAAATGCCAGAACTTGACACTAATTTCCACTACAAAATCCCAAACAGTATTTGTGTTACCACTTGCAAGCAAAAAGATTTTCACGACATAATCACTGTTTGAAACATCATAGTTTTTATTTATCAACGAACTCCTTTGGAGTCGTTACTGAATTTGCGAATTCTGTCTGTCTGTCTGTATTTTTGTTTCAAATTTTGAAATTTTGACTTCAGATTTAGATTCTACATCAAAAACTTGTTCGTTTATTTATATCTTTTCGGGAATACGGTCCAAATGACCACCGAAACATAAATGTTTGCTTATTTTTGTGACCAGACTGTTGTTTGAATTCATCAGTAACAAAAGGAGTTCATTGTGGTTATGCTTTGTAGTCTCAGATTTTTTTTTTAAACAAATGGTGTATTTTGCCGTACCATGGACTTATTGTTAGCTTTTTGATTTAGGCTTAGGGTTTCGCCTATTGCTCACGTATACCTTAAATTACTTTTTAGTATAAATTACAATTTTTTTCTAGCTCAGTCTGGTGAGTTTAACGTGTTTTTTTTTGTAACCTACATATCACGGTAAGGTTACATAAGTGGCGCCGACACTGTGGAGGCTTGACTAAGTCAATAAGGACGTTGGGTAGTTAGTCTTCTTCTAGAAATTTTACTTACTTCTTTTAGAGATTTTGAATAAGGGTAGTGAAGATTCTGAGCCAGAATTTCATTGCCTTTCCCAAGACTCAAAACATCTTTGAGGATTGGTACTATTACCGCGACTTTGATGATCCGTCTCGAAACCCATATACTTATCTTATCTCTGATTTCTATATCCTCAACAATAGGACAGACTCCATATTACAGTTATTGAGTTCCAGTCAATGTAGAGCAAGAGGTGCTTCTCGATGCTGATTCTTTCATCTGTCGCGAGGAGATCCATTGGAGTAAAACTTCTCGTCAATGTCCATCCGATACTAAACGAGTTCTTAGACATGAACCCTTTGTCGTCTATCCACAGTGAGAAGCTTGTAATGGATCTCTCTAAGTCATCCAAAATGCTATAATCAGAGATTCTATACCAAATACCACTCGATTATAGAAGTGCTTCTGAGAGTCATAATATGACCAGGATGTTTCAGCTCAAAATAGGACTGTATGAGGAGTTCCAAATCAAAACCGAATTTTTGATCAGAAAAGGTCTAGATATTGAAATTGAAGTTAGGGTATAGATACCATGAGTGTAAGAGACCTCAAGGTAGATTTTGCTCCAAGTGTGGCTGGAAGAAAATTACTGGTCATGGTCAATAGCATTTCTGTCCTTAATCAAAAAACAAGGCAAACACGAACTTTTGTCTGCAACTTTTCTGTGAAGAGAGTTCCAAAAGTGGACAAGACTGAATGGAAGTCCTGGTTGAATGCTGCAAATTTGTTTTACAAACAGTCCAAAACCCAATATCCATCGTCCGCCACCATCAAATAAAAAGTCTTCTTTAAAAAGGTCTTCTGAATCTCTCAAAGAAACAAGAGCTTCTAGGGGCCGTTTACTTTTAAAGCCTCATAGGAAGATCAAATCTCAAATATTCCTTTTTATTAGAAGAATATTGCCAAGGCTCTCTCAGATTGTAAGATAGGAAATCATGTTTTGAACTGTAATTATATTACTATCTCGCGTTTTGCGTATTTTATTTTAGAATAGGAACCCAAAATTTGAAGAACGTATCGTTTCTAGAAAAAATAACTCCTATAGTTTTTGAGTTAGTTAGCTTAGAGAGCTAACTTGTTGAAAACTTCCATATTGACAGTTCGAGTCTTTTTAAAAGGGCTGTTTCACATGTGTAGAAGGTTTCCAAGGTCTTTGTGAAAAGCGTAGTCGTTTAGTTCCTGGAGAATTTGATCCCGTTTGTTATTGGGTTTAGTTGGCTGAATGCAGGATAGGTTACCTTGGTTAAGGTTACTTACTTATTTACCTTCAGCATTACTAGAGATCTATAGTTGAGCACTGTGTTTTATTCTGTTCTTTGGTCCACTTGTAAGGGGTTGTCCAATTTTTTGCCCCGATTTGGCAAGTGCACATTACAGCAGAAATACACTTATATTGTATGAAACCAATAATGTGCGTGTTATTCCACGAGAGGCCAATCCACCCAACTACCCAGAACTTCGTCCATAGAAGTTTATTAGGCGTTGGTGAAAAGATATCTGATTAGACTTACCCTTTTTCTTTTCCAAATCTAGTCGAGACCATTCATCTCGATCTATAATGGTCCCCTGTTTTTCTTCTGTATTCAGAATCTTTCTGTTTTGGGCAATTGAATGTGTTGTGGTTTTTTATCGAGGACGTTTGCAGTCTTGCGTGATTAAACAAGCTAAAAAGTCGGTTTTTTTTGCAGTTGGAGAATTGTCTCTTGCTCTTCTCCTGCTGTAAGTGGAGTTTCTATACTTTGCTGGTTTGCAGAAGTCTTTCCCTCTGGGTTCCAAAAATGTTTGTCTTGTTTTCCATGTTTATTCCATTTTAGGGGTGGGTTACTGTATTTAGGGATTGTATAGGGTTTTTTGGGCGCTAGATCCCTACTCCAGTTCTGGGACTTAGCATGGGGTTATTGTTAGATTTTCGATTCAAGCTTAGGATTTTGCCTGTTTTTACATATTCTGAACTATTTTTTTCTGTAAATTACGATTCTTTTTTAGCTCAGCCTGGTGAGTATCAACCTATCGATCACGGTAAGATAGATTACAAAACACGTTAACTGAACCTGCAACCATAAACATGGGGTTCCTCACAGAGAAGAACCCCAAAGGGTAATCCACAATCTGCTCTCTTGATTTCTACTTACTTAATATCCAAATCTCTTACCGTTTTCGGGAACATTAATCATCTGAAATATCTTTTATAATTTTGTAATAGTATAATACAATTCCAAACATATAAGATGATTAATTCAAATAAAGATACTCACTTTTAATTTTAGGTAATTGTACATATTGTCCAAGCAATACGTAAAGAGACTTCTCGAGTTCGAGATGAATGGGAATCACTCCTTTGCTCAACGACTGCAGGGTCTGCAAGTTCAGGACAAAGTTTGGATGCTGCTAAGAATTCTGACACTTACTGCTTTGAAATGTTATCAATGGTTTTGGCATTGTCTGGAAGTTCTGTTGGACGAACATATTTGTCGCATCAAAGTGGTCTTTTGGGTGACATATTAAGCCTTTTGCATACCGGTAGTGCAAGAGTTCAAAGACAGGTAAAATATATTATTTGTATCCAAGATTTTTAATTATTTTGTTGGAATTTATATTTAGGTCACAGCTTTATTGAGAAGAATACTCCCTGAGATCACACCAGAATTCTTTGGTAAAATCATAGGCGTTGATCATTTACCACCGAAAGATTTCAGTATTATCTCAGCGGCAAATAAAGGTTCAACCATTGACTTTGATGTTCACAAGTAAATGAATATTATGAATATATCAAAACTAATAATATTAATTTAATAACCTGTTACAGGATTGGAATATTGGATGTGTTTTTAAGTGTGATTGCCAAAGCACTAACTGTACAAGTTAAAATGAAAAGCAAATCAGCAACAGGTGGTCCAGCTAAGGAAATTAGTACAGTGACGTTAGCTACATCGATACAACCAAAAGAACACATGAAAGGACGGTGGTGGTTGAGAGGAACTACTAGTCGTAAATTGGCTGAAGTAATTGTACATTTACTGAAAGATATGGCTTCTGTAAGTATGCACCATTATTTGCATAAATGAGTTTTTATTCATCATTACTATTAAAATAGGGAAAATTATCAGAACCATGGGCAAATGTCACAAAAGGTGCCATAGCTGAAAATATATTAAATTTAACTCACTTAAGTGAAGAACAACGAATACCAAATACTTGTTTACATACTCCCACTTTATGGCTTGCTTTAGCATCGTTGTGTGTATTAGATAAAGACCATGTGGAACGACTGTCTTCTGGTAACATCATGCATTAAGTATTCAAAGTAGAAATAAAAATTTTATTATTTTGTTTAGGACAATGGAGTACTACAGATGGACAACCAGCACCTCCTCGACCTACATGTACAAATCATGATGATGGTGAAACAAACGCAATCATCCAGTGCAACTCATGTGGAAATTTATGTGCTGATTGTGATCGATTTTTACATTTACACAGAAGGACAAGAATGCATCAAAGACAAGTAGTGATTTTGTTTAATAAAATAGAAATTTGATAATAATAAACTGTCTTATTTTAGGTTTGTAAAGAGGAAGAGGAAGCTATCAAAGTGGAATTACATGAGGGATGTGGTCGTACAAAATTATTCTGGCTCTTAGCTCTGGCTGATGCGCGTACTCTTAAAGCTTTAGTTGAATATCGTGAAGGGAGTACACGCAGCCGTGGTTCTGCAGCTAATGGAGTCTGTAGATTCTGTGGAGCAACTAGTAATTCGGGTTTGCTTGCTATTGGAAATGTTTGTGCAGATCATGAGTGTCAGGTAAGTCTAATCTTAAAAATAAATTTGCATGTGCACTGAATAATGTTTCGTAGTAGAACTGCTGTCTGTATTAATTCGAGTTTCAGAATTATTAAAGATTTCTTAAAAGTCTAAAAAGTTAAGTTACTTACCATGTGTTATACATTTTTGATAAAAAGCAAAAATTAATGTCATGTTTCCACTGGCAGATATAGGAAATTCCCGAGGGGGGCAGGAGCCACAATAACAAGACCGTAAGTCCCTTGAGGGAAAGCCTAAATGTACCTATCAAAACAAATGCCAATATATATATTTTTTAAACACATCAGTTTTGTTTTTTGTGTGTTTTATTTTATGTACATATAATTAATGACTTAATTTGTTTCTGTAACTGTCACATATTGCTATTGTAAGAAGTAAACATGGATTCTTTAATTCTCTTTTCTGTATTCTTGATGTTTCTATCTGAATGCTTTATGTTGTCCTTTTTTAAACTTTTCAGGTTTAAAATATGTGAAATAAGAACATACACGACATATAGTTTTACAAAACGTTTAAGGGAAGATCAATTTATAATATTTGATGAAAAGTTGAAATCAGCTTATCCTTGTGATCCGTGGCAATACTTACTAAATGTCTAATAAATTACAAACATAAATTTCTTTATCATGCTATTTTTATTCAAAAACACAACTTGGAATGGTAGAATGCTGACAAACATCTCAAAGCATGTGCTTTCAATAAAATTATTTAGCTTTACTAAGAGTGATATACAGAGTGTCCCAGATTGAGTAGGATAGTATGGGTAACTTTCTTATTATTATAGTTGGAACTTTGGTTAAATGGGCAATGTTGTGCAATTTTGTATGCTGATTTAGATTCAGAAAAGTTTAAAATTCATAACCGATTAGCAATTATTCCCAAAAAATGAAAATTGCAGTTTTCTAAAAAGTCAAATATCTTTGTAATTTAAAAAGCTATGTAAAAATTTTTAATATGAAAGTTGCTTGCTTTGATGCCAAAACAAAATTTAAGATGTCGGATTCCGACATATTAATGGCAACTTTCTCTTTTTAAATGGTCGCCATATTGAAAGTTACCATACTATCCTACTCAATCTGGGACATCCTGTGTGTACAGTTTTTGCTCTTCTACCAAAATGACATGTGCACACCCATGAGACCTATCTACAGAATGCTACACACCATAAGTGGTTTACAACCCAAGTAATCTTTATTTCCCATAATAGAGATATTAGATAACATTGACTTACTTTCACTTTAACTATCCTAATCAGCCACCCACCTTGCTTTTTTCATTCTCATACATTGAACTGGAGCAATGAGCTCTAGATTCAGCAGAGGCATTTCAGGTTGCCACTTTTCCAAATGCCCTTACGCACCTATAAGCCTTGATCAACTATGGTTTACTTATTGTTTGATTGCGTTACCATATACTATCTGTCATCTCTGGCAGAAAGACAAAAGCTATTTTTAGGAAAATACTTGTCAGTATTTTAATTTCTTACTCTTTAGCTTTCTCATTACTTCTCTTACCAGAAAAAAAAGTAATTAGATCAACATCTTAAACACTGTTGCAGCGTACTTTTGAAACTTGAATGGCCCTCATCAATTGACATCTGATGTTGATGATGGTTGCAATTCAGGCGCTGGGGTGTTAGTGTGTAGGTATTCTAATATTTGAAGATGATATGCAGTCCTAGATGAATCGAATGACAACGGTGGCATGTGTCTTATGCTTTGAACAATTTGCAACTGGTCGAAACTATTCAGCATTTGGATCAGTTAAAATACTTGAATTCCCTCCCTCTTCGTTGGTATAGTGGGGTCTACAGCTTGCTTTTTGATTGATTGTTGCGGCCTTGTGGTCATACAGATCATGAACTAGCATTTCTCTATATGTTGACAGCGGTGGTTCTTCTTCTTGGGGTAGACATATCATCTGTCGATGCCTTTATTATGTAGAAATAGCTGAGGTGTCGATTGCACAGACCAGATACAATCGGGCTCCGTGCTTTTCTTCACCTATGGCAAAAGGGACCTCGCGAAGGAAGCTTCAATTGAAGGGGAAATAAGGCGACCCTATGTGAATCACCCCTATATTTCTCAGTGGATGGGGGGGGGGGGAGAAGTTCTTAAAATGCTATATAATATTTTTAGAAGGTTGACGAATTGTTACACTTTGTTACAGACGAAAGAGGAAATCAAAAATCTACAAAAAGTGGCGTTACATAATACTTGATGGCCCGCTATCTGCAGTGTGATGATCTATGGTGCGTTCAACGCCCTGGGTGAAACTTTGCAGCATCTTTGCGAGTGGCAGTATCGCTGAAGGCTATATCATTGACCTAACATTTCCAGGAATGCAAAGTTAGTAGGTTCACAGCCCCAGACTTTCTTTCCATCACTGCCATCGTTTGCTATTACCGGCCACTACAGAACTATTATCTAACCATATACAGTGTGTCCACATTTTGATGCTCACTATTGGGATCTCGGAAATTATAAGAGATACGAAGTCGGTTAAATTAGAAAATTTTTGGCTATTTTGGAGATCAGTTTATTTATGCTTTTGTTTTTTTTTTTTAGAAAAGTTCACGGCTTACTAGATATTTGCTAAAAACGAAATCATCCTTTTTTTTTAAATAAAAAGCATTTCCCACTTAGTGTGCCATGGCTTTAAACATATGAAAATCATTGATTTTTGTCAGATAAATTACATTTGTTATGTAACAAGTGCTAAAACAAAACAAAAGACGCTTTTAAGATACTTTACTGGGCATTCACAGATAGTATCAAATAAACAGCTAATGCCCCATAAAAGCGTATTTATCTTGTTTTAGCAATTTTTGCATAATAAATGAATTTCTTTGATAAAACTCCACGACTTTGTGTTAGATGTCATGGCACACCATGATGAAAAATGATTTTCACTTCATAACTCGGTAAAACAAAAGAATAACTCTGTCAAACCATGTATCAGTTCAGTAATATGGAAATCAAGTAGGCGTCCCATTAGAAAAAATTTGGATTTACGTTTCATCGCCGAAGTAAAACAAAAGACAATTGCGAAAATAATTTTTTTGTGTTTCGGAGTAAATTCTCTAAAACACCCTCTTTGCTGTTCTTTTCTGTCTGAGCGTTCCTGAGATATTTCACTTTAAAAAAAATTGATAATTTCGTTTTTAGCAAATATCTAGTAAGCCGTGAACTTTTTTGAAAAAACAAAAGCATAAGTAAACTGATCTCCAAAATAGCCAAAACTTTTCTAATTTAACCGACTTCGTATCTCTTACCATTTCCGAGATCCCAATAGTGCGCATCGAAATGTGAACACACTCTATAGTCATCATGAGTCAACGCCTTCATCACTATGGGCGCTACCGACATGCATTTTCGTACCAACGCTAATTCCACCGCAGATTATTAACCTTTAAGATGATGAGATTGTGCGAAGTGAGCTTCTTCGAGATGGAAAAAACCTTGGGGGGGACTCGTGATGAGGCCTTATGGTACGAAAACGACTATGTAGTCCAGCTGTTATTGGATTCTCTTTCTCTCTTTCCTTGATCGATCAATGATATGCTTGAAGTCGTGATTGCAATTAGGGTCAGAGACAAGCTTTTTATTCTTAACAAAAGAGCACGTGATAATATGATACTGTCTATTTAAAACTGATATTCACCTTTTACAGCATTGAATACATGAGTTCTACAACTTTAGATAGTAAAATTTATTTGAAGCAGACAGGTATTTGATATTGTAAATCCAAAAAACTCCTCTTCAGCAAGAGTACCTAATAAAAAAAACTAGAAGGCGCCTAAGACGTCTCAGATTGAGTGGATGTGCTCCTTGGGTATTTTGGAAGTAGTCGTCGTGTTTCCTGGGAGATTCTTTTCTCATTTTGTTATCAAATCAGAAAGACAAAGGTAAAAGCTCTAAAGCTCCTTGTCTACATATTAAAGGATTACTGTGGCAAAAGATGTTTTGAGTTTGAGAAGTTTAATAAACAGTGACAAAAGATAATAGGAGAAGCATAAAGGCAAAAAGTGATGATGACAAGGACTGCAACTTTTACTATATGGTTGCACACAGTAATATTAGTAAAATAAGTGTGCAATGAATGTATGTTCTCGTTTTACATTTTTGTACATATCGTACTTTGGCTATCCAAATCCAAATTAATAAATATTACTCCTATATTATTTTGCAACCTCTTAATTTTTGCATCAATAGCACATGATGGATTTCACAGAAATGAGTTGAAGAGAAAACTGACATACACGTGTCCGTTGTCTGACGTCATAAAACATCTATCAGATGTATATTTTACCTTCATAAATATTTGAGCGAATCCATTACGAGTATTAGACATTTAAATAGGGACGTCAATTGGAGTTACATTTTATGTCTGTGGAAATTTGGACAAATTTTGTACCAACAATAGACGTCCATTAGATGTCTGGTGCTACATGGGTAACTGTAGAATTTTTAGTTCGGTTCATTTGTTGCATTACATACACTTTTATTTCTCTCAATATTTATTATATTCTGTATAATATTTACACTTGTAAAAAGACACTAACAGCTTTTATTAATATCTAAAAACTTTACTGTAAATGTTAGTAATAAAGGATGGTGAGTAACTACTACCGCTACTACTTTCTACTTCATACTGTTTGGTGCACTTACTGAATTAATCATTTTCATCATGGTGTTGGCAGATTTAAAATCAATGTAGTTATACATACATTAAAAATTTGGGAAATGGAAACAAATGTGATTAGTTCATGTAATCACAACAATCTGTAATGTACAATTGAAAACTAACATCTTAAATAGCCGATATTTTAGTTTTTGAATTTGTAAATATTAAATGTTCAAATCTTTATGTTACTTTCTTCTATTACATTATCAACTGCTCTATATGTGAGAAATTAGGAGGTTTATACATTTAAAAATAATAAAAAGTCATTTTATGTTTGTTTCAGGAATACGCTCGTACTGCCTGCACAAAACTTTTAAATTGTGGCCATATGTGTGGAGGAATACAAGGTGAAACCACATGCTTACCTTGTCTTCATGGATGTTCTAATGATACAAATTTGAAGCAAGATGCTGACGATATGTGCATGATTTGCTTTACTGAAGCATTATCTTGTGCTCCTGCTATTCAGGTATTTTATGGAAGTTAAATATTTTATTTATTATGTAACATACCATGTATTTATATTTTCAGTTAAAATGCGGTCATGTTTTCCATTTGCATTGTTGCAAAGCTGTTTTGATGAAGAGATGGGCTGGTCCAAGGATAACATTTTCATTTTCTTTATGCCCAATATGCAAGGTAAGAAACACCCTGTATAGTTGAAATTAATTAATTAATTACTTTCAATAAATTTGGATTTGAATTAATAATAATGTGTGAATTTGTATTTCAATAGTTTTGTTTTTTTGTACATTAATTAGTTTTGTTTTTGCATGTCAGTTGCAATCAATTTTTTATTTGTTTCTTTTATTACCAATTCTTGTTTTGTTATTACGTTATTTGATTGTTTTCTCTAGTGTTTTGATTAATCGATTGAATTGATTTTTGTATCATAAAAGAATATCATACGAATGTTAATTGGTAAAAATTACATTTTAATATAAATTATGTAATTCATGATTATTTTTTTTAATGGTTATGGAGTTACTGGCCTTCAAAGTTGAATGCAGACATATTAACCTCTGGGTGTATTATGATTATTTATCAACATGTCTTTAGTAGAAAAAGTTGTAGAGAAATCCCTTCTAGATGTTTTAAAGGTGTACTCTATTACTCTGCATCTTATTATTAGACATGTCCACCTACGTCGTCGGTGGACATGTCAAATTTTGAATTTCTCTCTCTCTCTCTCTCTCTCTCTTTCTTTCTTCACATGCTACATATTTCAACTGTAGAGTATACTCTATTGTTGCTAAATAAATATTAATAAAATCTTGTTTTCTTAACTTGCTAAGATCGAGAGTATAAACTTTTTTACTAAAGTTTTATTTTCTTTAATTCTTTTAGGTTGATATTGAGCATTCAATGTTAACTGATCTCTTAATGCCAGTTCATGATTTGTACAAAGATGTAAGAAGAAAAGCATTAATGAGACTTGAATATGAAGGACTACATACAGTTGAAGCCATAACAACTTCAGGAACACGTTATTATAACGATCCTGCTTCATATGCTATGGATCGTTATGCATATTACGTTTGCTACAAGTGCAGCAAAGTAAGTAAAATTATTACAATCAATAAATTATTTCAATTCACATTGAAATTTTCAAGGCTTATTATGGTGGTGAAGCACGTTGCGACGCTGAAGTTGGTGAAAATTATGATCCAACCGAGTTGGTTTGTGGTGCCTGTTCTGATGTAGCTCGTGCTCAAATGTGTCCTAAACATGGAACTGACTTTTTAGAATATAAATGTCGATATTGTTGTTCAGTTGCTGTGTTCTTCTGTTTTGGAACAACACATTTTTGTAATCCTTGTCATGATGATTTTCAGAGAGTTACAAATTTACCTCGCAACGAGTTACCAAGCTGTCCTGCAGGTAATTTCCGATTTTTATTAATAGAAACATTGAAATCATAAAAAAAAAACTCATAAAGATTGTACATAAATTGAAGGTGTTGAAATTTTAATTGCGTCAGATAAACTTAAATTTTACATTTTAACACACTTAGCGGCACTTTATTGTTATATTTTATAGTCAAGAAAAAAACTCTTAACAAGATTAGATTTTTATATTTAACTTTGTTTTTTTTTCAACTGTAATAGCGATACATCTTTATCAAAATTTAATTATCCATTGTGTCTTTAATTGTATTTGATAATTTATATTCATAGATTCAGTAAACAATAATGTTATCTTTGTTTTAACTTTACTATTGCAGGTCCGAAAGCGAAACAGTTAGAGGGCGATGAATGCCCACTACATGTAAAACATCCACCTACTGGAGAAGAATTTGCTTTAGGTTGTGGCGTTTGTCGTAATGCACATACATTTTAATTGATGCACTAAAAGTAGCTTTTTGCAAAATTAAATTTTCATGCGATTTTAATAGCTGTGGTAGTATTATTGTTTTTAATTTAAATAACGTTTTGTGATTTTTTTGTATGGACTAATTCTAAATTGTGATGTAAGTACTTTTAATCCTATTTAATTTAAAATTTTAGTCTTGTGGCTTTGGATGGAAGAATGCATGTTTTACTCAAATAACAAATATTTAAATGATGTAAATATAGTAAAGCGTAAAATATTAAAAGTCAACTGATCATTATAAATTATTTATCATAAAGAATGTAATATGTGATTTGTCAGATTTTATCTAAGTAGGTATTGATTTATTTTAATGTAACGCAAAAGTATAAACCATACATTTTTACTTTTAATAAACATCAACACTCATACTATTTGTGTTAATTGTGTACTAAATGTCATTCACTGCCTTTGATGCAATGAGTACTAACAATTACATGTATAATAATAATTATTATAAACATAACCTTGTTATCGACTATGTCTTAATTCAAAACTAAACAAAATTAACCTCTCAGTATTTACAGTTCTTTGCAATGAGTGTTTGGGAAGCATCCATAAAAAGCGAAAATGCTTGCTGCTGTGGTAGTAGGTTCCAGATGTTTAATTAGATATGAGTGATTTTGAAATCGCAATAAGTATTACCTTTATTATATTGCAAGATAAATTATAAGAAAACCCGTTATTTGATGATAGTATATTTAGAAATCAAAATATTTTTTCATTTGTTAATAATCCAGTTATATGTGTAAAACAGTGTTTTCCAGATTGTGCTGATCATTACTTGTCATTCCTTTATTCTTATATCGCGGTTTTTCATATACATGTTGTAATTCTCCCTTGCTCTTTCTGAAGGCGTTATCTATGGTTAAAAAGATTTATACTTAATAATATCAATTGAGGTGGCTCAAAAGAAGTGTTAGAAAGTTTTCCTCTACTGTGGTTTATCGCACAGTTGCAAAACATTTTGCTTGATCTGTTGTTATGGAAAAGAATATAACCTCAATTCTCTTTTGACTTCAGCTTCTAGATTACGCCAATAAGTAGGACTATCGTTACTGGGGTGCTGAAAACTCGTATGTTTGAGTTGCTGTAGCACTTCATTCACAAAGAGTTACTGTTTGGTCTGTCACATACTAAAGGTACAGACAGTTATTGAAGCACGTAATCACCGAATTCTTTACTAGTTTATGCATAATGGGGCACTTCCACACTGTACTGCTAGAGTTTGTACTTGCATTCAAGAGACACTCCAAGATTGGATCATTGTTTTGGATAATAGAATCTTCCGTGATGCATCCAGAACACTCTAGAATCTTAAAGATGTTACATCCAGAAAAGTTCATATTAACGAAAATGATATTCCTTAGTGCATTATCGATGAGTTTTGTTCCAGGTTTCACACCAGAATTAGGCCAAAGCCAAATTGGCCGAGTTATGACAAAATAGTTTGTATATGTTACAGCTTGAACGTCAAAACTGTTAAATTTATGCTTTAAAGTTATCTTCTTGATGATAAATTTGTCTGGCTACACTGTCATCGTGTCAATGTTCAAAAACTTTCTGAATTAAATTTTAGTTCTTTTTTCCAAATAAATTCAATACCACACCTCACTTGCTTGTTTTATGTATTTCAAGTTTACTTTTAACACCTATTTTGTGCCATCATAATCGATAATAATGCAAGAAAATTGAGTGTAACTGCATGGTGCTCCTATGGTATGGACAGTGTTGTGTGATGCCCGGTAGGGTGAAAATGTAGCTTCATGGGTCGGTCAGCCACCATTCTGGTGGGAAGGGAAGCGTAGCCCTGGCTGCAAACCCAATTTTTCCAGACTCGCTCCGACCGACCTGCCACCCTGGTGGTTTGGGACGCTTTTTCAGCCGTGACCATCCTTGATCTTCTACCTAAACCTGAAGCTGTTCAGGCCTGACTTACTCTACGGCTGCCCGAAATTCCCCTCCCGGCCGTCACCGCACTCAAGATTCTCCTCATCGTGAACTGCTGGGGTTCGTGGTTCTGACAAGAACTATTTAATCCATTACCCAAAATCCCTACAATAAATTCTCTAACCCCTTCAACCAATTCAACTCACCATCCATTCCAGTACACTCCTGCAGGCAACAATATATTCCAATCCTTCTCTCTTCCAACTTTTCAACGAAAAACGTTTAATGATGTTACATGGAATAGAAATAATAAATGTCTAAAAAGTGTTTCAGTCCTAGGCGGCTATAAATTATAGAAGTACTAAATAACGCTTTCCATTTAACCTCAAAATTTCATATAAAATGAAAGACATGTTTTGTTAATCTGTGTCTCTATGAAATAAAATTCAAATTGAAACAACAGTGTTGTAAAGTTTCTAATAAAAGTCCATTTCAAAATTATAAATGTGTGGTTCCGGGGGTTCATTTACACACATGACTAACACGACAGTTTATTTCTGTTCAACGAGAAGGCCGGGAACTCCTTGTGCACTTGAGTGATATAACTAGAAAGTACCAAAGAAGCTGGAATCGGTGTCTGGCCCTGATATCTCAAAGAATCAGTAGATCTGCAGGAGCTTGGAAGTCTAGAAAAGTCTGGAGTTCTAAAAGAACCTGAACACTGAAAAAAATAATTTGTAGATAGTAACACAGCTTTTGTGATTACTAAACTACTATAGCTATCTGGAACAAGATTTTGTTTATACACGACAAAGCTATTAGTTTAGTGTAACCTAATTTTGGGTCACAGTAAAAAAAAAGTTTAATATAGTCCCAATAGTTCGACATATCATTTTTTCCAGTAAAAGACCAGAAAAATTAGTAGTTTAAAAAGATCTGAAACCTAAAAGAATCTGCAAGTCTACAAAAATCTGCATATTTGCAGAAACCTAGGCCCTTCATGAACAAAAGCTTGGAAAGAATCCAGAACTCTGCAAAACCACAGATAATCAATCATGACAACCCAAAAACATAGAAGTAAATCCTGCAAAGATGTCATGCTGACAAAGTCAGAGAATTTACAGAATCATAGGGATCCGCAAGAACGGCTTTGCAAGAAGACAAAGATATTAAATACCAAAATGGAAAGTCACAGTTATCAGACACAGATTTTATTGAGCTTTAGAAATAAGAATTTATCAGCAAATATAATGGTTGTTCATTTTCACGTTTATTTAAATGTGCTTCTTTGACCTGGATAAGGCCTTTTGAAGGTCATTCAATGACTAATCTATCCCACCGTGACTTTCCAAAATTTATATAGATCTGAATCTGCCATGCAATGGTAAAAAGGTCTAATTTATGATGTTCAGACAGAAGGAAAGAAAAAGAAAGAGAGAGAGAGAGTTTAGAATAATATAATCTTTTTCTCTAAATGATTCCTGATAAATTTAAGCCTGAAAAGCTTCTGAATTGAAAGAAATAGTTTCTAGAGGTACTGGCTATTTTAAGTTTCAATGGAGACCTGAAATTAGAAGTTTCATTAGTTTCATATTATTTCATATTAAAGACATTCTTCTTTCTGCTTTATTTAACATATTTAACATATTTAACAGTTGCTCCACATAATTCTGTTAACTGTCAGTAACTAGCAACGACAAAAGAAGTTAAATTTATTCAAAATCATTTAAGAAATACCATACGATCTACAGAGCATAAATTAACCGAAATTACGAATTACAACTATTTTAAAGGATGCAGATGATTAGAGCAACGGAAACATTTTGCACCAAGGGCGGCCAAAAGCCTAGAGCCGGCTCTGGTTGCTTCCATTCAACACCTACACTCACCAACCAGCGCTGCCTTCTACTTATGTAGAAAACTCCACGTTCCAACCAGCGAGCTGTGTCACAGCAACAACAATACCTTTTCACCGGGCTGGAAAAGAAATACATAAAGCTTCTAAATTCTTTGCTTTCGCCGGGGAGCAGAAACCTCATTGAATAATGATGAAGTGAAGAAGTCTTGTAATTGCTCCGCAACAGTTTGAGAAAAACTGTTCTACCCTTCTGATTTTCAAAGGCAGGAGTGATGTTGGGCAAATGGACAGATGATTCAGAAGATTTTAGTCCGGGAAGTCCGGAGGAGGCTACGACCGAGTAAATGTATGTTTTACTTTACCTAAACATAACCTATAATATTCAAATTAACAAACTACTAAAACAGCAGACAACCTCTTTGTTTTCTATGGTTACATGAAGCTAGTTTTACACCGTGGAAAAGAATATTGATTATATTAAATTTAAAATTTAATAATAAAAATCTGCAATTTTAATTAAATTTTAATTTTATTCTTACGTTTTCCTCAATCCTGTAACTGTATAACCTAATAACGGTCAAAGTGGCACACGAAAAAGCATAGTATGAAACTGGCTCGATATGGCTAGTGAGATAGCAAGATATTTTTTTTATTCCGAGTAGCTAGTTTAGCTAGTTATGTTGAATGAAGTGTAGAGGCCTAAAAATAGACAACGTGCGTTCTTATTTATTACAATTTTCTATTATTTAATAATCTCTAGGTTATTTTAATTTATTAATACAATACTTCAATTAATAAAAATGGAAAAATAGAGTTTACAATTGATAAGAAAAAGACAGATTGTTGTACTCACCAAGGCACATCGTCTATTGTGTAAACAACGAATATAACCTAGAACTATCAATTTGACAGCAAAACAGTAATGATACATTTGGTGCGTTCACTCAACAATTCATATTGAACGTACTGTTATTTTGGGCCAAGTTCTCAGCAAGCTGAGTTTTGTTGGGGTGTTATTAATTTAACGTACTTTTTCATGTTGAGACAGCTGACAGCCCATCCCAGCAGAAACTAGTGGCTTGTTTTGAATTTACATCTAGGTATGCATGCAATGAAATTTTATTAAATAATTTCTGAAAATAAATTTAAAGTGACATCTCATAATAATAAACTTGTAAAGGTTATGTTTCAGTTGCTGAATCCACTGAACGTACTTAATGCTAAGCCTCCTTAGAACTAAAACTTTCTGAATACTATACGTTACAAAAAACGATCTAGAAAGTAGGATGGTACAGCAATGCAAAGTCTTGTTTGTTTAGCTTTTTCAGATGGTACTTCAGTGTGATCTTATTCAAGATTTGGGTTCAGACGGGACCAGGCCAAGCTCTAATTTTGGAATTCTTGAAGATTTTTGGGCAAGTATTAGGCTTTTTGGACCAGTCTGATTTTAGAGCTGTTCAGGCTCTTCGGACCAATTGATATTTTAGACTAATTTAGGTATTACTGAGAGGGCTCTTTTTTCTAGAACAGTCAGGTTATTTTAATGGGCTGAGTTTTACGGCCGACAAAGGAGTTACACTCCTTACTTTTTCTTTAAGAACTCATAATAGCAAATAAAAACAATATGCGGTCTTCTGTGTCAGCTTTGATTCTAGTAACTCTGAAATATGAATACGCAGAGTTAGCGTTAGCCTATACTTTTAGGTTTTTGGAATCACACTGTTTAGACCTAGAATATCTTTCTCGCGCCAGACAGACTTTTTGGGTCGTTAAAGTATTTCGGCCCGAATGGACTTTCTTGTCCGGCTGGTTTTTTCTAATTGATTTGGAGTTTTCAGATTGAATTAAGCTTATTTCAGATGTTCTCTAGTTCAGGACTCATGAACTAAAAAAAGTTGCATCGCAGACTATAAAAGGCCGAGTGCCTTCTGAGAAATCCAAATCATTCAATTGGCCTTCCAGTTGAGAAATAGGACATTAGACAATCCCTTGTTATTTGGCAACTGATTATATGTCTTTTCAAAACGTCAAAACAGTTTTTCAACATTAAGTAAATGAAGATTGTAAAGCATTACATGAAATACTAAAATTAATTACAAAACAAATTGAAACGAGCAAGCAAACACCAAGAACCTTTCAGATGAACACGTCGAAATAAGTAGATTGCAAAGTTCTAGATTTGTATATACAATTTGAATAGCTATGTGATCAAAAATCTTCAACAATTGCTCGGGCGAAATCATGCCTCATTCTGAATCAGTTGTTGAATATAGCAAACATGAAGAAGAAAGAATTGAGCAGACAACGTGATAAAAACATATCTGTTTGCTACACTGTAAGATATCTCTACCCAACTCCAAAGAGAAAATCAATTGTCATAGTAGACAATGAATGTAAAGCTACCGTTAAATCGAGTCATCTGCAAATGTGTGTTTGTGTGGCGAAACTATTCTTATAGAGCAAGAAAAAAAGGAGTGCATGTTGCGTTCAAAATGGAATTTCTGGTCTTGATAAGATTAAATTAAAAATTGCTTGCTAGTTAACCAACTGTCGAAGATGGAGGAGGAGGATATTCAAACTGCTACCCAATCTTATAGCCAAATAAAAATGCCCCAAGGGTATTTAAAATATCAAAAGTGGCTTATGACCTACCTTGACCACTCTTCAGTGAATTTATGTAGTACTTGTAAGAGATAATAATAGCTCCTCTGCTGATAACAAAACAAAGACTTAAAAGACGGATTCTTTTAAATAACAGGTGAATAAGATAAATATCTTTAAAGTAAAATGTAATATTCATGATAGAAAATCAATGATTATTTACTTTTTATGCACACCTTGTTTACCGATTACCTGTTATTGTAAAACACTCGAGATGAGCTCTTCAAATTGAAATATGTTACTATCAATTTCTTTAAGTCGCTCTTATGGGACTGAACATACAATGTTCAATCGAGGAGCTTGCTACGATTAACGATCATACATTGGAAAACAATAATCTAGGTGGTTACTTTATTCTAGACATCAAACCATATAAAAAGTTCCCAAATACTTTTATCCATTATTTCAAATCAAATCAAATCTGAAAAAATCGATTTTTGCCTGTAATTCAAAAACCTTGAATTTTGACCACCCTGTACA